>JANHFJ010006024.1:10109-29904 GCA_032468195.1 Cerberus rynchops
TGGTAGAAGGCTGCTGTAGATGGAGCTGCCAGTCAAGAAGTTAAGAGGAAGGCCAAAGAGGAGATATGTGGATGTGCTAAAAGAAGATATGAAGGTGATTGGGGTGAGAGTGGAGGATGCTGAGGATAGAGTTGGGGGGAGGCAGTTGATTCGCTGTGGCGACTCCTAACGGGAACAGCCAAAAGAAGAAGAAGGTATCAATTGGTATTCTTTATACAAAATGCAAGGAGCCCATGCAGAAGCTTGGTCGTTTAATAGTTCTGACACTTTACCAAAATTATAACAATACAAATCAGAACAGTTATTTTGCTTGGATTCTTGTTCTTTAATTGATCCCTGATCCACATAAAAAACACTTTCTTATCTTAAGACTACTATGTTTATTCAGGAATCTTGGTGGTGATTCTTGATTATTATTTTTTAAAAATGACAATATATATCAAATAGGTATGCAGATCAATAAACTAACTGATTTTAGTATTAATTTTAGTATTCATTTTTATGTACTAAGTTTACTGAAAAATTATACACAAAAATGACAGTACCACAAACTACAATGAAAAAGAAAAAAAAGGGAAAAAATAAATAAAACCCCCCCAAAGGGCAAAAAGAAAAATGATACCAGAAAAATCTTTCCATCTTTGTGAATATAATAATCTCACTGCAATTATCATTTATAAAAACATGTCCCATGACTTTTTTCCAACTGCTTATCCATCAGTTCCAAGAGGAAAATTGGTTTCAGTTGAATGCTAATGTTTAAAATTCTCTGAAACACTCTATGTATTTAAACCCAACAACTTTTTGCATGTCTGCCAAGCATGATAAAAATCATCCTTCTAGTGTTCATATTTCCAGCATAAAGTTGCAGTATCTTCATACATTCTAGATAATTTTTCTAGTATCATATACCAATTGCACTTTATTTATAAAAAATCTGTTTAAGACATCAGTGTAAATCTCAGTCCTTTTAACAAATTTTCCCACTGTTCCATCTGTATAGTATAATAAAACATTGAGTCCACTTCATCATACATTTCTTGTTCTTCTACTAAAATTTCAATAGTTTATACATTTAGCAATCATCTTTGCAAAAAGCCTTTGCAGCCCAAAACGGAACTCCATAGCTCCATTTTGGTGTATGTAGGCCTCGTCTGGCACTTTGCAGTTGGAAAGGAGCTTCCAAGGGTTGCACAGGATAGCAATTGCAATGGTTAAATGTATATTGAGTCCAATGAAACCATATGAAAATTTAAAAATTCAAACTCAATTAAACATCAGTCAGACTCAATTAAATGTGTTATTTACACTGTTCTGTGATGTGTCTGACTTTGTGACTCTTGGCAAATGTGCGGGCAAGTCCTAGCAGTTTTCTTTGCAGTATTTCTAGAAGTGGCTTGCTATTGCCTGTTTCTTATGGATGAGAGAGGGAGAGAGAGTGATTTGTCCAGAGTTACCGTACTTTGTTGGCCTCATGGTTAAGATGGAACCAAAATTCATAGTCTTCTAGTTTCTAATCTTAATAACTATCTTAATAACTACCCATCTGGTTCTCATTAATACTTTGCTTAGTGAGAGCAATTAACCAATGGAACAGCTTGCCTTTAGAAAGTTGTGGGAGCTTCATCCCAGGAAGCTTTCAACAAGAGACTTAACTTCCATCTGTCAAAATGGTGTAGGGTCTGTTTGAGCAAGGGGTTAGACTAGATGACCTACAAGGTCTCTTCTAACTGTTAATCTATATCAGATGTTAACTTTAATACTTTCCTATAATTCTTCAGACTCCTTTCTGAAGGCAGTTCATAAGTGATATCTGCCTCTTTAAAAAAAACAAAACACAAAGAAACAGGTGAAGTTAAACATTACTGCTCATCACGCATAATATCTTTCTGGAATAAATTTTGGTTATATTGCCATTTTCCTTTTGCTTCAATATATTTCAACTACATGTAGGGGTTATTGAGAACAACAGTTTTGTAAATAGGAAATGAATCATGGAGTGGAATTGATATGTAAGCAAGGCATTATCTTCAATAGTCTGATACTTCAATCTTAACAAAAATGTTAAATAATTAGGCATTTAAATTAATATTCATAAATATTATGAATTATTTCCACATTATTATTATGGGTATTTTCCTGGAAACACGTGAGATTTAAATTTGAGAAAATACATATAAAATATGCATTCCACTATGGTCTAATATATTAGGCAATGCTACATAATCCAGTGTTTGATATTTTAGTACATCCAGTAAGAGGTTAAATACTGTAGAGATGAAAGAAAACATCTCTTTGTGTTCATGACATGAAAGAAACACATTTTTAAAAGTACCCAATCACAACACAATGAATTAGCATCTTACTGCCAAACTAAAATGAGAACAATGAACAATCTGAGTTGCTTCTGGTTTTACAATGCAGCCTTGTCAACTTTTAGAAGTAACATTTTCCACTTGCAATGTCCTGTACATTCTCCCATACAAATGAAATTTTAACATGTAGATCACTGAAATAATCTTTAAGAGCTAGGTAGCAACTTGCACAAGAAAATTAAAGGCTATGGTGCTTAATTTATCAAAGAAATTGAGTATTTAAAACAAATATTTTAAGATTTGTTTTTGTCTGCTGATAGTATTTTTGCATCTGGTTTTTTTCTCTTTCCTCCAAGCAACAACATATTTGCTCACTGAATCTTAGTAATTAAATGCAAAAATGTTAAACCCACTTGCTTTTTCTGCTTGTCAAAAATGTGTTAGTTTCTAAACTGATCTAAAGATCAGCTTGCAATACCAAAGACTGTAGGTGACTCCTACAATTTTAGCTTTCCAACACTTATAGTCTACATATAAATTGTGGAACGAAAATTATAGTGCTCCCACCACACATTCTTCTCAGGACAAAGGATTCAAAATTGCAAATTAAATCTTCTAGAAAAAGATCAAACAGCAGCAAAAAACACCAATATAATTAGGTGAACATCGCTCCATGTCTGAAACTTAACCTCAGATGTCTTTGATCAAATTAAAAAAGGTCCTCTCCCCCATCAAAATTACTGCTTTTAATTCAACAAATGTTAAACAAGCAAAAACCACAGCTCAATAGTGCCTGACTGCAAAAGTAGCATTTCTCTGAATGCAGGATGTGTAAAATTTCTCTTTAGTTCCAGTTTAGATCTCCCTCTGAGGAGCTTCCACCCATTGCTTCTTGTCCTGCCCTCAGGTGCTTTGGAGAATAAATCGACCCACTCTTCCATGTGATAGCCTTTCAGTATTGAAAGATGGTTATTATGACACACTTAAGCCTTCCCTTCATTAGGCTAAACATAGTTTAGGTTCCTTACCCATTCATCTTGTCTGTGCTCTTTCTAGGGGCTCAGCATCTTTTTTGTATCATGGTGACTAGACTAGGATACCGTACTCCAAGTGTGGCCTTACTGGTGCAGTATAGAACAGCACTGTTATTTCTTGTGATTTTGATGCTATCCCCTCTGTTGATGCACTATAGGACTGCATTGGCTTTTTTGGCAGTTGCAGACATTGCTGGCTTATACTTAAGAGATAATCCATTAAGACATCTCGACCCCTCTCACAGCTATTACTGTTGAGCCAGGTACTGCCTATTCTATAGCTGTGCATTTGATTTTTCCTACCTAGTAGTAAGCAGGATCTTACTTTTCTCATCATTGAACTTCATTTTGTTGGATAGGACCCAATACTCAAATCTGTCAAGAGTGCCCTGAATCTTGAGTCTATCTTCCAAAGTGTTGGCAATTACCTCAAATATTGGTTTTGTCTGCAAATTTGATGAGTATTCCTTCTGTCCACTCATCTAGGACATTTATGAAGATGTTAAAGAGCATTGGCCCTAAGACATAATCTTGGAGGAAAGCATGCAGGTATAGTACCCCACTGCATGCTTCCATCCACATATAGTTCCAATGAGTACCACTGAGTTCCACTGCAAATCCATCTGGGGGTGGTACTGTCTATCCCACATTTTTCTGTCTGACCAAGAAGTAAGCTGTAGTCTATGCAAAACAGTGTCTATGATACTTTCAAGGCTTTTGAGTGGTACTTGATAAGCTCCATGTTTAGTGTTGTAGTGGGATGGGATTTCTGGATGCCACTGTATCAGCCCTGCCGCTTCCTTTTCCAATAGGGCTAGCCTCAGCCCTTCTGCAATGCATAGGATTCAGGGTTCCTCTGCTGCATTCTCACATTCTGTTCTGCCCTCTTGGTGTCCAGATAAAATAACAGCATGAAAGTTACTGCCTTTATGTACAACTGTCTATAAAGAAATTGTGCATACAAGGAGGGGAAACTCACTACACAGTCTCATTAGCAAAAGGGGGAGAACAATAAATATTTGTTGCCGAACAGTTCTAAGAAGATACCCTTATGACTGTTGTACAACAAGAATGGGAAATGTGTGAGGTCCAGGCTACCTGAAAGCAAATGAGAAAGATTCAAGCAATTACTGAGAGAATATCTTAATGAGGCTTCTGAATACAGACTACTTCAATGTCTATTCAACACAATGGACAAAAGGATGCTAAGTCACACTTGAGAACATGCAGGGATGGCCATGCTGATGTAATTGTAAAAATCCTGTGAATATAAATGTCCACTTGAATAGATATTTTTCAGTTTTTCCATTCAACATAAAAAGGATGAAAACATCATGGCCTTGTTGCAATACTATATCCCTGTTTTAAACCACCCTGGCAGTTAAGCAAAAGGACTTAGCCCAATGGTGGTGAACCTTTTACTTACCGAGTGCTGAAAAATACATGCTTTGCATGTGCCACACTTGCGTGCACCTCCTCCACATGCACTACATGTGCAACCGCACCATCTGCTCATCCATGCAGCTTTTGCACATGCAATGCACATGTGCTGTGTGCAGGCACTCACACACATATGAACAATCGCATGTGTGTGCACAGGAGAGTTCCGAAGACCAGCTGGATTTCCTGCTGCAATCGCGGGCATGCACAGCGGAGGCCTGAAGACCAGCTGGGTTTCTGCAATCGTGCATGTATGCATGCACAATCGCATGTGCATGCTTAGCTGGAGGTAAGTTGGCCGACAGCTTGTGTGCCCAGCAAGATGGCTCCACGTGCCATCTGTAGCACCCGTGCCATAGGTTCGCCACCACGGACCTAGCCCAATCAAATTAGAAGCAGACCCTAAAATGTATGTTTTTTTCTACTGTATGTCAAACATGGTTTTTCACACCTTGAAAAATAAACACGTAAGGAGTCTTATCATCTTCTTTTATAATCAACTTTTGTTTACCATATCTTATTTATTTACCATATAAAAGAATATAATAATCCTTGAAAGATTGTGCAGCTTCTTCAAGAAAATGTGTGTAACCTATGTTACAGTTTCTACAAATTCAATTTTTTAGAAATCTATTTCTGTTATCTATTTTTTTCTGCTGGAAAAACAGTTAAGAAGATGACACTGCAAAGCACTTTATTATATACATTTCAAATGTAACATTTTAAGAGTATTTTGACATGCTACAAAACTTAGCAATTCTTTTGCAAACATTTAAAATTGCAGTAGGAGCCCCCTGAGATACTTACTTTAAATTAGCAAACAGAGTGTGTTCTCTTGTATATAGAAGACAGTTATTTGTACCCCTATTTTAAGTATAATAAAGTATCTTCTACATATAATGTATCTGGTTGTGCTAATTTTGAGTAGATATTTGAGGCTCCTATTGGCATATTTTAACATAGTCACACAATATTGCAACTTTCATAAACCTAAAGGAACAAAACAAATCTTTTAAGGACAAAATATTGCAAGCTATACTTGACAACAAGAAAAAAAACCCAAGGAAATCTCTTTGATGCTTTCTGGGAAAGAATAGGATAGCCTAAATTGTGTATGGAACTGGCAACCCACAAATTAATGTAAAATTTTGCACCACATGTTTGACACAATTCCTAATTTTCTGTCCATTTAAGACCAGAAACAAAGGGTGATACACACTATTAACTTCTACTATTAAGAGTCATAGTTCAGCTCAGTTTTTAACCCTTCTGTTCTGGAATTTTATGAGCAGAACGTTTAATAGTCAGCTACTCATCTCTAATCATTCCATTTCTTCTACAATTTGGAATAGAATAGAATAGAATAGAATAGAATAGAATAGAATAGAATAGAATAGAATAGAATAGAATAGAAGTTGGAAGGGACCTTGGAGGTCTTCAAGTCCAACCCCCTGCTTAGGCAGGAAACCCTATACCATTTCAAATAAATGGATGTCCAATCTCTTCTTAAAAATCTGCAGTATTGGAGCATCTACAACTTCTGGAGGCAAGTTGTTCCACTGATTAATTGTTCTAACTGTCAGGAAATTTCTCCTTAGTTCTAGGTTGGTTGTCTCCTTGATTAGTTTCCATCCATTGCTTCTTGTACTTCCTTCAGGTGCTTTGGAGAATAAGTTGACCCCCCTCTTCTTTGTGGCAGCCCTTTAGATATTGGAATATTGCTATTATGCTATTTAAAACAATTTTAATGGTTTAAACAATATAGCCAAAAGATGAACAGAGGTAGATGCAAGCATTTCGTATTGACTCATCAGTACCTACATTATAGTAACCCTGTTAAAATCAGCCACAAATATAATATCTAGCAAGGGCTTTAATTAAGCCTATAATACATGCAGGAAAACAACCAGTGGCAAGCCTTACAGTTATGGCCGATGTAGATTGACAAAGCTGTTTCTGCACGCATAAGAGGGGCTTCAAATGGCTAATGGCAATCGCCTCAGCAAAATTCAGGAAACAAATGGCACAGTAGAACTTTAAATGCAAAGTTTTGATCCACCTGGTGACCCGTAGATAGTAAGTGTCTCGTATTAGCCGAAGAAGGCATTTTATGGCCATGATTTGCTGTTGTTGGATTACTCAAGGCTGTTTGGACCCATTTCAGAAGATGCTCCTTTATTCTGAAAGCCAAACATCTATCAGTTCTGCCAATACAATTTTCTTCGCAATTACAAGCAAATTGGTAAACACAGTGAGTTTTGGTGCTGATAGGTTGTGCTTCCTTAATTAGGGGCAGCGGTAGCCTCTGGGTTTGATGTAATATGTGAAGCTCAGCAGTACTGAATCTGCTTCAGTTAAGGTGTTTAAATGTCGAGTCGTTCAGGTGTGCTAATGGATCCCTCCTTAAAGAGAAGCTCAATAAATACATTCTTTTTACTGGCAGTTGGAACTTTGGCTTTCACAATAAAAGAGCATCTTCCAAAATGGTCCAAATAGCCTTGAGTAATCCAACAAGAACAGCAAATCATGGCCGCCTTTAGCCATTGCGAGACACTTAGTAACTACAGGTCACCAGGTGGATCAAAACTCTGCATTTAAAGTTCTACTGTGCCATTCTTGTTTCCTGTATTTTGCTGAGGTGGTTGCCATTAACCGTTTGAAGCTCCCCCTTTGAAGCAGAAACAGCTTTATGTCAATCTATGTTGGCCATGGGTGTAAGGGTTGCCATTGGTTGCTTTCCTGCATACGTTATAGGCTTAATTAATGCTCTTGTTAGATCTTATATTTGAGGCTAATTTTAACAGTGTCATTATAACGTAGGTACTGATGAGTCAGTACAAAATGCTTGCATCTAACTTTGTTCATCTTTTGGCTGTATTGTTTAAATTATTATGCTATTATTATCACTCCTAGTCCTTCTCTTAATTAAACTAGACATACTCAATATTTGCAACCATTTTACATATGTTTTAGCCTTCAGTTCCCTAATCATTTTAATTGCTCTTCTCTGCACTCTTTCTAGAGTCTCAACACATCTTTTTTATATTGTGGCAACCAAAACTGGATGCAAATGTGGTATTTTACCAGGGCGTTATAAACTGGTACTGACGCTTTACATGATCTTGATTCTATCTTCTATTAAGCCACCCTAAGACTTTGTAAGCTTTTTTGACAACTGCAGCACATTGCTGCTCACATTTAAGTGATTGTCCACAGCGCTACATATGATCCACAGCTCTCACTCTGACCAGATCCAATAATTGTCCCTACTGCCCTTCTCATGCAGGATCTTTGTGGCAAGTGGGGCCAATAGAACACAACAGCTGAGTTGGCCACCTAATTTCAACCTGAAGAGCACAAACTAAAGACTCTAGATAAGCAATCTGACCATGTAAACTAGCAATCTGCTCACAAATAGGATAGTATTCAAAGTTTAAAAGAGTACCATGAAAGACAGCTGTAAAACAAGTGTTCCAGTGAACTAAGCCAGACATAAAATTGCAATCACACAAGCGCTTACCAGGGATGAACCACTGCTGTTTTCAAACTACTGATGTTTTCCAGTCAGTTGCCTTTACAATGGGTAATTTCAGCGAGTCGGTACAAAAAAATATTTCCTTTTAGCGTACCTGTTTTGTCCTGAAGTTCCTGTGAGCTGCTTGTCCCAGCAGTCTCTGGTGCTATGGAAATGCATTGCAATTGCAACCAGTGACTACTGGACAACCAGTGATTTCCAGGATTATTGGAAGATGCAGACCCATTATTCTGGTTAGCAGCTTCTCCTATGACAATAAGGATGGGATTAACCCATTCCTGTGAAACTTGCACACTTATTCTATAAGTAAAATCTATTGCTTGAATATTTATATATGTCAAAGGGACCAATAGCATTAGAAGTAGATAGAATTCATGTTTGAGGTTATAATGATTTATATTTGGGGGGAAATTTGTTAAAATTTACAATGCATTGGAAAGATAAGATATATTTTTCCTAGTTAAATACATGTAATTAGAAGTTGAGTTAATCTTGTTTGATGAATAGCTTGACCTTAACACTGGTGTTTTTTTATTTATGTATTAACAGGCTCCAAGTCATAAATATAGTGCCCATAGTAGTCATGTAACAAATGTCAGTTTCTCTCATAATGATAGTCATTTAATTTCAACTGGAGGCAAAGATATGAGTATCATTCAGTGGAGACTTGTTGAGAAAGCAATTTTGCCACAGAATGATACTGCTATAGAAATGGGCATAAACAAAGTGCCTGTAACTGCCAGAGACAGCATTACACAGCCAAGCACCCATGTCTCCCTTAATCAACCTTTGGATGAAATGGCAGCCAATGAAAATTTAATGGATGGCTTTTCACCATCCTTCGAGAGTGACACGGAGCATACTGTGAAGACCAATGAAGAGCAGAATGAGGAGCAAAGTGAGGGAAGCAGTCTGGATCCAGGAGAGCCAAATTGCGAAGAACCACCTAGTGAAAAGGGCGGGGAACAGAGTGAATCCACTGTTATTGAAGATCAGCAGGAAAACTCTACAGTGTCTTATCAACTTGAAACTCAAGATGATCTTTAGATATTTTCTCTCAGTGCGCATTGTTTTGTAAAAAAAGAAAAGAAAAAAGATGGTTCAAGTAAGGAAGGGAAGCAGCTCTGAAATGGAGCACTCAGGTTTCTGTGGAAGTCTTGTTAGTTTGATCTACTTCTGTTTTCAACACATGGGATTATTGTAAGGACTCATTTTGACAGTTCCAGTCAAGTGCTACATAGAAAACTAGAATGTTACCATAGGTTAAATATAATTCTGAAATTGCTATGAGAAAGAGGCATGATACAAATCACTAAGGAAGAGTTTGCTGAGCAAAAGCAGGTGGAGAATATTGTGAGAAAGAATTTTTAAGACCATTCAGAGAAGCATTAGGTAATACCTGCTATGTAATGTAACCCTGGTGAAAGTCCTTCAGGAAGCTCTCCTTTCTTTTTTTACATTAAAAAGAGAGGGAGAGGAGAATATGACAACATCATAATGGCACATATAGTGCTGTGCTTACTGCCTTCTTCGTTAAAACCTATGCAATTTTCTAAAACTAGCAATTCTTACTAGCCGCTACTTTGGTTGCTGGTTATCCTAAGACAACTCATATTAAAGTATACTTATGTTTGTTCCATGATAGTAGATCTTAAAAGAACCAAATTAAGATAACAAGTTCTGCTTAGTTTTCTACCCAATGATTGCTATACAATGTATTTCAAGGAACTACTTGCGTTGACGTATTAAAATTCAAGAACACCAACTGTGACTATAATGCAAACTGACTTCATTAAGATAAAAGTTCTAATTCTCAAGTTCAAACCTGACCTTCAGATACAATTAGTACTTTCAATAAGAGATTAAATATTAGAGAAATAGCATTAAGTTATGAAATCTAATGCTTGGGAGTAATGTAATGTTGACTCAGTTACTTAAAAAATTAGGGATAACCTTAAGAAATTTTCATATAGACTTTTTTACAGCCATCTTTTAATAGCTGTAATATAAATGTCCCATTTTCTTGGATAATGTTGGCTATTTTGAATTTTTTCCCTAGTTGTGTGTTTCTTTTTTCTCTTATCCAATTTTGTAAGCCGTGCAGCTCAGAGATAGCTGGACCTGGCCAGTTATGGGATATCATGGCATTTTAGTATATGTTAAAAGTATCTTTTTTAAAAAAAATTAAAAATGCATCAGCTACATTTTTTTCTTAAATGCCTAGGTTTTCCTGTTTAAACATTTCTTGAAAAACCTCCTACTTTATATTTTACTTACATAGGATTTTTTAAAATTGTGCTGATATTTTAGACCTTATTTAGAAGTTGTGTTTAGAAACCTTTGTTAAGTCTTAAGTGTGCAAGCGTTTACGTGAATGTGCCATTCCAAAGTGCATCAGAACTGTCATTCCCTTCTATTAACTTCTCAGGAGTAAATACTACAGATCAGGTATGTAATCTACAATATTCATCAGTGGAAACATTAACAATTGATGTGGACTCCCAAAGGACATAAAGACTGTCACATACAGATACATTCAGGTGCACATACATCTTTGTTTACATCCATTCCGGAAAACCTCAACATAATTATCTTCAGAAACCACGATGTGAATTCCAAGCAACTGCTCTCTTTTGCTTTATCTAAAAAGCTGTTCTGTTAAATGATACATTGGAGTACTCCAGTGTATGATTGGCCACTTTGCCAAATAGTCCCTATGGGCAACGCAAATACAAATACTGTATCAAGATAATGGATTCTTTGGGAAAAGAGGCATCTGCAAGGGAAGAGGCCCATTTTCAGTGATTTATAACTTCCCAGTCTGCTTCAGTGAGTTCTATAACCAACCATAATAGATGGAGGAAAAGATGGAGAAAGGGGATTCATTAAACATTCTCCCCCATTTTTTTGTTCCACTCTATTCCGTAGGGAGAGATTAACTGAATAACACAGCTTTTAAAAACATAGTAAGGTAAAATAGTTCTAGTAATTTTAGTTAACATGAAGAGCTCTTTAACATCCTCAATGAGTAACATTAAAACAAAGCATTTTGTTTGGATTTATCTATTACCTTGAGGTTGCCATATAAAGTAAGAATTAATAGTTGTGATTTTCCTCATGTTATAGATTAACAGATTTTTTTAATGCCAAAAAAAAGAGAAAAGTAAAAAAAAGCCTTATAATTTTTGATTGCTGGCAACTACTGTTCAATAAATAATTAAATCTGTGATAATAGAAATGGGTGGGATTATGTTAACTGTAAATGTTTTAGGGTAAAATTGTGAATGAAATGATTTGCGTGTGTCATGTGAAGATGTTTGAGCCATTCTGTCTATCATGCATTCCTGTCTCATGGCAGAAAAATCTGAAGATTTAAAATAATAAAAAATACAAGAATCAACTTAATGTAATAATCTTTTTGTTCATATCTTTCCTGGTTCATATGTTTGAATTTCAATAGTCTAAAGCAAGGCTATTCCAGTTGCTAATCAATTCAAGGCAGATGTGATCTGCTTGAGGCAGAGCAAATAAGGTCAACTCAACCTAATCTGTATCAAAACTCCATGTTCAGTATCTGGGTAGGGCAAGGATGATTCAGGGATGTCCCTTGCAGTCAGAATTCCTTTCATCGTCCTAAAGTATCTTGAATGGGGGTGACTCATGAATTAACCTGCTTGCTTGCTTGCTTATATTTATATTTTCTCTCCTCTTCTGTCAAACTGCTCCATATTCCTCATCTATTGTGTTCTATTTTTCTCTCTCATTCTAGTGTCCGTTAAGTAAAATATTTTTAATTCATCAGAGACTCACCTGTTTCAATATGATGTATTGCTTAGGATAACAGTGGACAACCTTGGAAATCATGTAGTTATTCATTTTTGCAGCCTATGCTGCCTCTCAGTAATTCATTGGAAAAATCATCAAAAGTGTCAGTCATTTGATAGTAGAAAAATGAAAAGAAAAGCAGGAAGATTGCATTAAGACCGAACTGGATCTCCTTATTTCTTTTACATAAAAATTGCTCTCCCAGCTACAAAAAATGCTGCTTGACTGCCAGAAAGATATGTCTGATTTCATACATGGAGAAAATAGCTTGCATATGTATATAATAAATGTCTGGGTAAAATGTATCCTAAAACCTATTAAGCATCTCAAAATACAATACCCCAATAGCCATGTAATAAGAACACACAGAGTTCAAGAAACAATACTGTAATTGAATACATGCACACATGGAATGTGTTGGGTTGTCCATCTGTTTTCCTTGGGTGGAAGTCCCTAAGCCCTTTCCCTCCAATCTGTACTACACATTCCAATATTCCTGGAAAAAGCCTATTGGAATCCTTCCATCAAACACTTTCTTAGAAAAATCCTCTCTGAAGCTGAATTACACAAAAGTAAGTGAAGTTGTGGCCCATTTCTTTGTATTTTCTTTCTTTTGGTGGAAACAGCTTTTCTGAGATGCACATGCTAATCACGAGGTTTTTGGGTAGGAAGTTTCAAACACAAGATGACAGGATTCCACACAGATTCAGTAGCATGGCCGAAAGATTACCTGACAATGCAAGAAGATTAAGGAGAAATCTCTACTTTACAGGAATCTAATACTCTTCAGAAATGGTCTGAATCCCTGACCTATAAGGCCTTGAAGCCAGGTGGGCTTGGAATACATTTTCTGCTGTACAGTTTTGTATAAAAGTTGTATTCTGGTTGATCTCTATTGCTCATATTTTATATGCACACCTTTTTGCTGAAGGTGTTCAATGACAAGTCTCCTTAAGTAATATTTTATAATGTATAAAAAGGTAGGTGAATGAAAATCAGATGCTTGGCAAAATTGTCACAGCTTTTCATCAACTTGGGGTGGGTGTTTTTTATAATCCTGAAGTGATTTCTTAAACAAAATTCAAGAGCTATAACTTGAAACTGATACAATATTGACATGTTCCAAGCAGGGACTTTTGAGACTTTTGCATGACCAGTAGATTCAGATTTAGGCAGATAATTATATAGGGAGGAAGGAACCATTTTCTTTGAAGACCACATTCAATCAAATGAACAGACCAGTGAGACAGATATGTTAATAACAGCACCGATGTATAGCTGAGATAAGATTATAACACTCAAATGAAAAACTAATATAGAACAAAAAACCCAAAGGTGCTTATTCAAAAGGCAACTTGACCAGTTCTGTTTTTGTTTTTTGCTTGAAGACATTTTGCGTCTCGCCTAAGAAAGCTGCTTCAGTTCGGAACCATGATGGACGTGGTGGTTTGAAATGGGTCAAAGAAGCCACCTGCATTAAGATTGAACAGCCCTGTCTCAACAGGGAAGGGATATGGCACCACATATCTCCTGTTTACAACAAAATCCTTTCAGCAGTTCCAAGAAAGTTCTACACCCATTTGCACATTCAGGTGACCCTGGAGGCACAGATAAAACCTCCAAGTGGCTTCAACAATTTTCAGAATAGCAATAGCACTTTTTTTATTATTTATTATTTATTAAATTTGTATACCGCCCCCTCTCCCTAAGGACTCGGGGTGGTGAACAGCCAATAAAAAATACAAGATACAATTAAAAATCAATTAAAATAATTAGATAAAGGCTAATCATTTAAAACAACATTTTAAATTCAATTTAAGAATTAATTAAAACAAAACCCCCAATTTAAAACACAGATTAAATATAAAATTTAAAATTTAATTTAAAATTAATTAAACCCTCAGGTATCAGGCCAGGCCGGCTCGTTGAAATAAATGGGTTTTCAGGGCACGTCGGAAACCCCGGAGATCCGTAATAGTACGAATCTCCGGGGGGAGTTCATTCCACAGGGAGGGCGCCGCCACAGCGAAGGCCCGTACCTTCGGGGTTGTCAGACATCGTCCTGATGATGGAACCCCGAGGAGGTCAATCCTGTGGAACGCACTGGTCGGCTGGAGGCTGATGGTGGCAGACTTATATACCACTTCACAGTACTTTATAGCCCTCTCTGAGCAGTTTAAAGAGTCAGCATATTGCTCTTGACTATTTGGGTCATCATTTTACTGACCTTGAAAGGATGGAAAGCTGAGTCAACCTTGAGGGGAGAATTGACCTGCCAAACCGCTTGGCAGACGGTAGTCAGCAGAAGTAGCCTGCAGTACTGCATTCTAACCACTGCACCACTGTGGCTCAGAAAGAGTGATAATGACCATATGACTGCAAGGAATATAAATCTATTTTCCACTATTCAGAACTGAAGAAGTTTCTTGGATGAGAAGCAAAACATCTTCAAACAAAAAACTAAAAAGTCCAGTTGTCTTTCGAAAAAGCACCTTTGAGACAACCATAACCTGAATGACTGAAAATCTCCACACACATAATACAAAACAAAAAAATGTTTTAACTGTGACATGGATACCTGATGTCCTAGCCTGCTCTTCATCTGTATTGTTCTGTCACTCTCAAAAACTGAATTATTTCCAAATCTGTCCAACTGCAAGGACTATCTCCACCATGAATATAAAAAGTGACAACTGGCACCTAAAAGTATTGCAGCTCACTCTAGGAAACGTCTCTGGATTTCTCCATTTTAAGATATCACCTCTTGAATTGTGGGGAAAGCTGGAGAAGAAAGGTTTAATAAATATTTTCAAATCTAGCCAGGTCAAGGAAAAACAGGTACTTCTTCAAGTAAGAAACAGCATTTGACAAATTTTTCTGAAATTGGAAGCTAAGCAGAGTTTAAAAGACCATCCTGAGATCCTAAACTGTAGGCTGGAACTGAAATTTTGAAAAAAGAAAACACAACACAATGTCCAGTTATTTCTGCATTCCTGCAAAAAAAACCTACATGGGAGAATTACATCTTGTAAACTGCCCAGAGTCACCTAATAGGAGAAATGACATAGCATAAAAATTAAATAAATTAATATCACAAGGCTAGGCTTTTAAATTTGGATCAGATTTTTCTCTCACCCTGTTCTGAAATTTCACCTATTCTGAATTCTAAAATCATTTCCAAACATGGATTTGTGGATTCCTGGGAAAACTTTCCCACATTTTTGTGGTGTTTTACTTGTTAACTATATGCACCAGGGCTTTTCCCAGAAAAATAGCCATTTAGCTTTTCTCAGAAAAACTCTGAAACAATCTTTTCCTGACAGTTTCTTGTGTCATGGAGCAAATAAAAAAGTGATACTTCAATTACATGCTTGTGGCTGTCATTCTGACTTTTTTGACAAAAACACACATTCTGCATGCAGCATTAATTATGGGATCTTTAAAATTCAGAGGCAGTTGAAATTTATGGTTGCTTTGAATGTGTGCGTGTAAGTGTTTCCTTCTTTATTGCTATTCAGCAAAAAAGAAAATAATTATACTGTGCATCTACATGAGAAAAAAAAATCCTATGTTTCCCAAAGTATTTATAATATACAAAGGGGTTTTTTTTAAGAAATGGGTCACATCTAACTGCTACCATCTGGTTCATAATTCTCCAACATTACTTTCAAATGCATTTCACATGTGGTTTAGAAGCAAGGTTGCACATTGCCAGAAAAGAATGTTTTTCACCCTTTGCAATCTTGCCTAAAAGCTTAACTATTTCAAAGCAAATAATCTAAAACAGGAGTGTCAAACTCACATCATCACAGTGGCATCATGTGACATATCACAACTTTTTTTCCCCTTCACCAAACCAGGTGTGGGTGTGGCCAGCGTGTGATGCATCTGTTTGTGCAAACAAGCTTCTGTTCCCCACATCAATGGGTGAATGTGGCCAGGAGTGAGGGATGCTTGGAGAAACAGTTCAGTGCCTTTCAGGACTTGCAAAATCTAAAAAGCTTCAATGGCAGAGGTTGCTGGGTAGACTTCTGTGACAGTCTTCTTCTGCCACCATTTGGCAAGCTAATATATTGGTCTTTCGACTAGGTAAGCACACAAGAACAATGAGCTTCAGGACCATGTGTGACCTGATTATATCCTACACCTCTTTCAGAGGAAGGATGTTCTTTTTTAAAAAAATAATGTTTCGTTTATACATTTTTCTTTAATATACATGAAATTCAATATTCATAGTTATAATACATTGTCTGTATATGATCCCAAATCCTTATGTGAACAGCAGGTTGCTGGGTGTCATTTATTTTTACACAAACAAAATTATGTTGATTACCTTTAATACAATTGCTGACCTAATCATTGTTCCATTACTTGTGTAACAATATTAATCATATGGATTACCCTTCATATTATAAAAATCTAATAAGTTCACATTCATATTATAGTCTTATTTAATTTTCAATATTACCAAGTATCATTTTTGTATCAATCACCAATTTCTAATATCATTAATCAATCTAATCTAATATCATTAATTAATGTGTCTGATTAGAGGAAGGATGTTCTTTATCTATAGGCTGTATTTTTATTTTCTTGGACCCACTAGGAAGTATTAGGCTCAACTTTAGCAGGAAGACAAAGAAGTGCAGATTACAACCATCCTACATAAAGCTAAGCTTTTTTTCAAACTAGTCTAATTTGGAAAACATTACCTGGCAATGCTGGCGTGTTCCCAAAATGGTGTAACAATAGGTTATCTTGTAGAAAAGAAAGTCCAGTATGAATTACAGTTCAGAGACATACATTTATTGGTTTGATTTTTTTATTTGATTGATCACCCACCTATAGCACAACTTTTAACATTGACCTGCAATTTTGTTCATTTCAATGAAAGGCATATACTGTATATGTAATGAACTGGGATGAGGAAATGGCAAACATTCAGTCAAGATATGCTGCCTAGGATAATGGGATATGTGTGGTGTTTCCAGACATCCCTAAGAAATAGCTAGACAGGGTATAAAGTTATTCTTATAAGGTAGTTCCTAGTTTAAGAACAAGTACCATTCCCAAGATGTTATTTAACTCAATTTTTGCTATAATAGACTCAGTTCTTAATTTTGACTTATCCTTAACCCAGAGCATTCTTAACCTGGGAATTTGTTGTATCATGTTCAATGAAGGTTGACTTTTTGTGTAGCTTTGGAAGATGCGATATCGTTTTAGTGCTAATGAATTTTACAGATTTAGAATCATTTTTTTGATGCTACTATGTGGTTGTAATGTTTATAAGTATATATTAAAGTTGCCCAAAGCTTTCTCAACAGCATTCCAATTTGTAAAATAAATAAAAATAAATATGTTTTTATTCCTATTTAAAACAGTCTATTAGTCCAGCAGTGCTGGAGCTGTTAACATTTACTCAAGTTATTATCAAACTAATGGAAAAATGAAATATTATTGCTTCATGTAGCTGCTATAGAAATCAGAATCAGAAATAACACTGAATGGCACACTTATATCAAAATGGAAACAATTTTAGATGAAAATAGATTTGTTCATGCAATATATTCTCATTGGTTCAGAGACTCTGTGCCAGGATTGTCAAACTTGCAGCCCACAGGCTGGATGCGTCACATGCTAGCTCCAGCCCCACCCCCAGTTTAACAAATCATTTAACAAACTGGGGTAGTTCTGATGACATGACACCACTGTGACGACGTGAAGTTGACACCCCTGCTCTATGCCAAAAAGAGTCATCCAGGAAGAAAAAAGTTGAGAGACAGAAAAGAATAAATACCAACAATTGGGTGCCATTTACTAGCAAAAATAGGTGGCAAAAATAGAGCATTTTTCAAGTAGAAAATAGCTGGAAAAAGAATTACCTCATTAGATGAGAAATGTGTACTCCATTGTTGACTTGTTTCATTTTGTTTTTGTGTCTTTGAGTCAATGTCGACTCCTGGAAACTTCCTGGACAAATCCCTTCAGTTTGCTTGGCAAGATTTCAGAAGTGGTTTGCCATTGCCTACTTTCCAGGGCTGAGAGAGAATGACCAGTCCAAGCATCCAAATTGGCTTTGTGCTTAAGGCAGGACTAAAACTGATGGAGAATTTTTGTAGCTCAGGGTTGAAATGAAGACCCTTGTGCTCTCTAAGGCTGGGTTGTTTCCTTACCAACATTTGATTACCTGTGCACTGATGATGTTACCTAGTCTGGATAATGATTGCATCTGCAGCCAAGTTCAGAGAGCACCAAGGGCCTTTTAGGACTAGAGCGCATGATCGCCTTCCTAGTTTCTGCCTTAATTGCTGCTGTCTTTGGCTCTCACCATACTCCTACATTATTACAAAGTGACTCCTACATGGACTGTTGTTTTCCTCTCCATGCACTTAATAAAGTTGTGGATAAAAATGAGCCTGTTTTCTGAGAAGAAACAGCAGCCAATGGTGCCCTTTCTCAAGTTAAAATCCAAGTTACCATAAGTTAATCACTTATGGCAGAGGACCTTCCACCTATCTCTCCCAGGAAGTAACAAATGTCATGCAGGGCATTATACTGTTTTATTGAGTATATGTTTTGTAACTTCAGTAATTATTTGGCCATTTATAGATAATGTTTGTTTTGAAAATATACCTTTGTTTTAAATTAAAGGCTAAGAAAATGTTCACAACTTTCTTCCAGATTCCTCCTGAGGAGAAGATGCAATGTGGAGCAATGAAAAGTGGCATGCAATTCCCCTAAACTTCTGTAGATCTCTTTGTCATTCAAGAATCTAAGTCAAAGAATGGGAATCCTAACCCATTCCAGGAAGATTAAGAGCTAAAGTCCCCCCCCTTTAATATAAAGAGATTGGTAGCAATTTAAAACAAAGACAAATTGTTGTGGCAAAAATAGCCTTGCTATTTGCTTGTGTGAGCAAAACTCTCAAAACATCCTAAACTTAAGGCACCCATATAGTTTAAAAATGATCCTTTTCAAAAACAGCTGAGCTGCTTTGTAGTCAAAAGAAGTGATGGTTCAGTGGTTAAAGATATTGAGTTTGTCAGCTGGAAAGGTTCAAGACCCAAATAGGGTGACCTCTCATTACTTGCCCCAGCTCCTGCCCACCTAGCAGTTCAAAAGCCTGCAAACTTGAGTAGATAAATAGATACCACTTCAGTGGAAAGATAACAGCATTCATTGCACCTTCAGCATATAGTCATGCTGATCACATGACCATAGAAATGCCTTTGGATAACACTGGCTCCCTTGGCTAAGAAACAGATCATGAGCACTGCCCCCTAGAGTCGGACACGACTGGACAGGGAAAACCTGTACTTTTATCTTTTGTAGTCAAAACAGGATGTTCCAAATTCAGGCTTAATTTGAATTGATAAGTTTTGTAGTTCACTACAATTTACTATAAAATATTATTGTAATTATCACTGCCATTATCTGATGAGTAGATTAAGTAATGTAATCCCTCTGTTGATACTCAGGATCAATTTCCTGAAGTCTAATACTAAAGCTGTTCTAGTAATGAACATAAACTAGACAAACAAGTAGACAAATCATGAAGATTACAACAGAAGATGATGATGATGATGATGATGATGATGATGATGATGATGATGATGATGATGATGATGATGATGATGATGATG
>JANHFJ010006024.1:30004-40869 GCA_032468195.1 Cerberus rynchops
ATGATGATGATGATGATGATGATGATGATGATGATGATGATGATGATGATGGTATTCTATCCTGTCCAACTCCTGACAATTCTATGGGCCTGGTCTCTCCATGTCTTCTGATCTTGCACTACTCTGAGTTGTTCTATGCTCTGGCTGGTGTTGGTTTTGGTAATGTCCAGTCACTATGTTCTTTACTGATCTGGTTTCCCTTTACCACTCACTCTTCAAAACATAATTGCATTCTCCAGTGAATTCCCCCACATGACATGGTCAAAATAAGTGAGACATAATTTTGTGATTATAACAAAAAAACCTAATTTAAAAACTTGGAATGAGTGTTCATTTCATGTATTTTTCTATGTTTTACGCTGTGATTGGAGGGAGTGGAACACTAAATGGAGCTCTGCACAAGATCACCTTTTATGCCAGCAGTGGTCCTGGGTGGAAGGTAAGGTTTCTGTCCTTGCCAGCATTTTTTCAATATCAGCTGGCTTCTTTCCTCAAGGCAATTTCATTCAGCTGCTACATTTTCTAAATTGACCTGCAACTCTTCCCTATAATTTGGTCCCTCTTTCCAAGTATCTCACTGTGATCACAACTCCACATGATAATCTAGTTTAATTTTACAAGAGGAGTCTTAGATAGTTGGGTTGATTACATACTGAGTCAGCCTTATTCCTCATACACAATAGGTCACAAGAAAGACATCACTTCTAGCTATGCCTGAAGTCTAATTCAACTCTCATGGATTCTAGAGATCTTATTGCTTAGAAGCTGCACTGTGTTTTGATCCCAGCTGAACTACAACTTTGTTTCTTAAACTAGTCCATTTCCTGTTTTCCTATTTTCTGCTTTTGACTCTGCTTCTTGAGCATACTTATTAATTGGTCCAAGTCTACTTGGTATAATGAGTAACTAAAGTGGGGCAGGCTGGACCCCTGAACTGTAGTATTTTATTTAATTTTATATATAATGACAATGGTTTTCTTGATCATATTTTATTGAATAATGCACAGTGAAGTGGGTTACACATCACAGGAGTCCATAATGTCTAGTGGTTAAGGCACTAGGCCAGAAACTGAAAGACTTAGATTTAGTCCCACCTTAGACAGGAAAACTGACTAGGTTACTTTGAGTCAGTCACTTTCAGCCCAATCCACCTCACAGGGTTGTTGCTGTATGTTCAGTCTTGAGTTATGTGAATTCACATAACTTCACATTGTGTGAATTCAGCTTGTATTACAGTTTCTGCTTATTTGTCCTAGGCATCTCAGCCAGTAAATGACATATTGCAATAACACAGTAGTAAATACTAATACTAATACATCGAAACTTGGAAAAAGCAGTCATATTTCATAAACCTCAGCCAATTCTCATTTATCAAAAACCTTGGGTTTGAATACCGAGTAGGAATGTGTACATTAAAAAAAAAAACCTATACAGGAAATGTGTCAATTTTTAAAAGAATAAAATAAAGAAAAGCATATTCTTTCAAATGAAATTTTACAAGAAAGGGCCAGTTTGATAAGATAATTCTTAGTTTGTGAATACTCCAGTTGCAGTGATGAATACTATTGAGGTCCATGTGCTTACCATTGTGTGTAGTTTCACATATTGATGGATGTACATGGCCTGCTATCATTTTTCAGTTGCTTAATAACTTGCAAAAACAAGCATGCATTGAACATAAATCTTTATGACTCACAATGTACTTGTTGAACCACATATTCCCTTGAACGTTTTTTTGGTGCCAAAATCTTTGATCTTTCTTGGCAGGAAGTTCTTGTAACAGCAACAGAAGATGCACGAGCCATGTAGGCAGAGGATAGAATGGGCTCCTTGGGATAAGCTAAATGCTAATTTATCCTGCTTATATTTTAAAGATACATGTGGTGATTTGGATTAAAAATGTACACTGTAAATCAAGCACATTTAATTTCTCTGCCCTCACGCATTTATCAATATCTTCTAATGTTTATAAAAACTTTTTCAAGCCATTGTTTTTGAAAATCCCAAACTGGGCAAAATCTAGGTTCAATCAGATTTGTCTCTAGATATAGAGATATGGGACAAATGAGGAATTTATGCCCAGGAGTGCATGCACAGATCCCCTGCTTACTTTGAAAACCTTTTGGTTCCAACTGCTAGTGGCACATGCGGGATTGGGCAAGCCTTCATCAGAGGGAGACAAAGGTGCAATGATTGGGGAAGAGACTCTACACGCACTAGAGAAGGGTTATTGGAAAAAAATCTGTTTATGCCATTCCCTATCATCAGTTTTAAAAAATGTTCTGCTGGTGGTTTACTCTTGATCACCCATGATTGGTCTTGGAAAATTTTCTACAAAACGTAAGATTGAGCTATAGATTCTGCCTGTTATTATGACTCCCATGAGTCAAGTAAAACACCCACTCATGGAAATAAGATATTTAGCTCCCAAGGTTGTCAATTCTTCAGAGGAAAGTTTTCAGTTTTGGGAAGGTAGCTTGTAGTTGATAGCACACACAAGATTAGACCATAATAAAAAAGAATCTTACTGACATAGATTCAATCATGACTAATTAGAGCTGAAGAGAGAAAAATGGCCTGTTCTTCCATCTCCCCCCACCTCCGCTTTTCTGGGAATTGGTCTGAAAACAATGATAAAACAGGCAGCCTGTTTTTGTTGGCAAGTGAGCCAGCAGCTATATCCAGACAGAAAATATTTCTGGCTGTGCTATAGCATTCTGTTTCAAGAACAATTGCATCCATAGTGAGATGTTTTCAGAGTATTTATACCTGTGTTCAAATAGTAAATTTGTACTCTAAGCATGAGCCATTAAAGAAAGGCATCATCCAAGGACAGGAAGTAAAGGTTAGCAAGGGAGAGAAACCTACTGAGGAAAACATATTAAAAACCAACAAACAACAGCAAGAAACAAAGCACAAGCAGGCATGGAGTGAATGGCTGGAACCCAGAATAGCATAGTGAATGCTAGCCTGATGTACCCGAAGGGCTGACATGAACACTGAAGAAAGACAGTGCAAGGATTCTGTTAATATAACTTTAAAGATACAATAGCTTGCCGTGTATAATTGGAGATTGACAACTGGATCTCAGGCAATCAGTTCTTGATACTTCAGTATGCAAGTATATAGCAATTAGGACAATTTTATGTAGTTTAGTGGTCTCTAAGCTAGTGAGATTTTAGGTTTAATTAATTGTCGTTATTGTCTGGGAGGAGTTTATAGTTTGGGGTGGGCAGGTGGGGTAGCATACCACCGTTTCTTGTTTGGGTTACATTATGGTCTGGAATTGGAGAAGAGTGATGCATCCAGATGAGATGCAGGAGGAGTCCCAGGAAGCATGATAAGTGTGTCCAATTATAAACAAAGAAACATTTTAGGTACTAAATATCTGAGTGCCCCAAATTACTAGTGATTGTGGAAATTACATTCCAAAATTTCTAAAAAGCAGAAGTTTGTGAATTCCTGCAGTATACATAGGATTTGGGAATAGTAATAATAGTTTATGAAAAAGTGGATGTTGGGGATATATTTGAAGAAAATGAAAATGTGGCATTTATTTTATTTATTAGATTTTTATCCTATCTTTATTATTTTTATGAATAATGCAAGGCACAAAACATACCTAATATTTTTGCTTTTTCTATTTTTCCCACAACAACAACCCTGAGGGCTGGGTGATGCTGAGAGAGAGTGATTGGCCCAAAGTCAACCAGCCAGTTTTCATATCAAAGGTGGACTGAGAATTCAGTCTCCTGGTTTCTGCCTTCTGCAATCATCTTATTGATACAAGTCAATAAGAAAAAATGAACAAACAAACCAGAGTTCAATATAATTGCTTCCTCTTTGCCCCAGGATCAATTCTGAGACTTCAGCATCTTCAATGAATTAATCAAGGAAAATACATCAACTAACTTTCCAACTTAATGAGTAAGATTTCTTGACAAATTAATTACCCTTGGAACAGTTTCCAGTTCTGGTTTTCATGTTGATCAAAAACTCCTAGGTGCTAGTAAAATTATTTCAGACTAATTTACTCATATTTTTTAGGGACACAAAACATTCTAAGTTCACCCCCTTTTTTCTGTTCTTGCAAAAGCAGAAGTGGAAATATTCATTGTTTTATTTTTCACAGTCAAGAAAATGATATCTCCACCACAAAAGCATGGAAAGTTCCTTTCAACTTTATCTTCATTCTAGTTCAAAGGAAAAGAGCATTTTAGTAACATTTATATAAAAAGTAACATTTATGAAGATAAGAATTGTAGGCTGGGCAACTTGGTTGATATACAGGAGAAAAAAGTAATCACTAGAACAGTGAAAAGTTTGAAATAATAATAATAATAATAATAATAATAATAATAATAATAATAATAATAATAATAATAATAATAATAATAATAATAAAGAGCTTTGGACAGGATCACTTGCTCTCTGTCTTTCCCTTTAGGATGGTAAAATCACAACAGTAAATGGATGAATATTGTTATGGTCCCAAATTCCACTTTTTTTCATTTATGGTAAGGAATGGACAATCTGTTCTTGCATGTGCAGCCTCTTTCCATAATTTTCTAGAGGAGAATTATTTAGGAATTTGGGACATTTTAGTCCCCAATCCCACCTTATCTCTCCCACCAGTCATTATTTTCAGTGTATCTCTTGTCCATGTCTTCGGGGGGGTTTCTTGGGTGCACAGATCCTCTTCAATGGAAGTGATGTCTAAGAGGGCCTTTGCAAAGTTCGTCTGGTATACCATTTGTATCCATTCCAGGAAGCCCATCAGACAATCACTCATTATTTCATCAACCTTCAATTGGACTGTTATAATGGAGTTCATATGGGTCTCACCTTGAAGGCCATGTCAAAGTTACAACTGGTCTAGAATGGAGCAGGGCAGTGATGAGCATATCACAGTAGGTACCCATGCCTCTTATGCTTCACAAGTTGTAGTGGGTGCCAGTTGGCTAGCACGTGCAATTGAAAGTACTGGTTATAACATATACAGATAACTATTTAAGAGATTGCCTGTCTCCATATTCCACTCATCCAGTGAGGTCAGCTAGACTGGGCAGAATCCATGTCCCATGGATTAAGCAGTATCATCTTGTGGGACCTAGAGAGCTCTTGATCTATGGAATGCTATTCCTCCAGATATCTGTTCTCTTTCTACTCTTTTTTTTAAATTGAATAATTTTATGAACATTTTATGAACATTTATAAATACAAAGATAAAATTTAATACAAACTAAGAAAACTTAATAAAAAGTAGAAAAATTAAAAAGAAGAAGAAAACAAAAAAGAGAAACAGGATACATATAAGATGACACACACACACACACACACACACACACATACACACACACACACACATCCAGATACATATAAACACTCTGGATAACTTAATGCATTCTTTAGTACTTCAATAAAAAAATTCTTCCCATATCTTTTTAGAAAGCAAATTACAGAACAGTTTCTATACAGTAGCTGACATTAAAGGATCTAACAGTTCTAAATTGTCTGTTGCTGTTATCTATCAGCAGAAAAGCTCTTCACCTGAGCAAGAGAAACCCTCCTTTAACGCTTATGATTTCAGAATCACAGGCTAGATCCTAGAGTAGAATAAAATCAAGGTACTGAACTTTGTAACAATAGAAAGGAATTAAAGAGAGTTGTTGTAAACCTCTTGATCTGTAAATTATTTGTAAGATTCTCAAGACTGCTTTAAACAGATAATTAGACACAGTGAATCATAATGTGGGGTGGGGGTGGGGAGAGAAGAGAGATGAAATCTGCAAAGTTGTTGCTGGAGGTAAGCTAAATCCTGCTGCAACCAGAGTGGTATAGTTGAACTTTTATACAGTACAGTATAGGGTGAATCGCATCCCAGGAACCACTAAAGAATCCCAGGAACCACTAAACAAAGATTAGGATTCAGCATGGCATTCAGCACTAGGTTGTTAGTTCTCAGTGTCATCCCTCACCACAAGGATGGTGGACCTATTAGTTTGATTTGTCCCTGGTAACTAATGGACCTGGCTGAGTTTCAGAAGGAGCCTGAGGTTGTCCTGGAAAATCTGCTTTACAGTCTGACTGAAACCCTGGTGGCTACCTGGAATGAAGGGGCAACTGAGACTTTCGACTGGATCACATCGAAGAAGCCTCTCCTGCACCAATGGATCCTGGAAATCCTCCTGATTTACAGAGAAACTTTGAGGAAGAAACACGTGAAGAGATGCCGAGAGTGCTGGTGGAGACAATAAAGAGTGAATCCAGCTAAAGACTGCTTACAACCACTGCTAGAGCCTACCTCATGGCATAATTATTTCTGTAATTATTTGTCTGCCCTTATTAAATCTGCAGATAGCTGCCCGGTGATCATGTTTCACATGGCCCATGCCTCTCTTCTTGGAGGGAGTAATTCTGGGTTCACCTACAAGTGACTGCAAGGAAAATGCTAACCATCTGATAGGGAAGATAGCTCAGATTTGCTCTGCACTGGATTCTGGCCTAGAAGCAGAGCCATTGGAAGCTATGTGGACTAGGTCTTGCATGGTTTTTTGACATAAAAGGGTAGCACAATATTTGGATACACAAGGTACTTTTTATTCACTTCATTAGTAGGATGTTGAAAGCAACTACTCTCTGCTAAATTTAATCTGAAATTAAAAACTGAACTATAAGACATGTCATCTGATTTAAAGAAATGTTTTGTTTTTCATGATTATGAATGGTCAATTTCATAGAACACATATTCTTTTTTGTGATTACAAATATTAGTGAGAAGCCAAAAATGAGGTTTTGATTACAAGAAACATATGCAGTGGAACCAAAATGATTGCTTCAGCTTGACAATTTTCCCCATTTAATATTAAAGTACAGGTAGCCCTTAACTTACAACAGGACATTTAATGACCATCTGAAGTTACAATGGCAGTGAAAAACTAACTTATGAACTTTTTACACATGAAAGAAGATAGTTAACAACAGTCTCACTTAGCAACAGAAACTTTAGGTTCAATTGTGGCCATAAATCAAAGATTACCTGTACTTGTTTTCTATATCTATAATTCAGATTCACATGATTAGATATTTATAGATTTCTTGTTTCAGTAGGTCCCAAAGATATGGAAAAGGAGTAGAGTAGGACACTGCTTGAATTTTACTCCTGATTTATAATATTCTGAATATTTATGAGCAGAAGAATTCATGCTCCTAAGTTCAGAACAACTTTCAGCAATATCACTTGCTTTTTATGTGCAATACACCTAAGCAACGTTAATTATCTAAAGATATCCTCATCTTGTTGATGAAACTGACTTTTGCTTGGCAAAAGTAATATTCTGCTGGATAACACCTTAAAATGTTCCTAAATGTTCCAATATTAACTATCAGGAAGATGCTAAGCACTCTGTCCCCATCCTCACAAGCTCACAGGCACACCAACACCCACTTTAAAACAGGGCTAATCAGTGGTGAGATTCATATAATTTAACAACTGGTTCTCTGCCCTAATGACCAACTGAACCAGTAGTTCTCCAAACGGCTTAGAAAGTTAACAATCTGTTCTAGCAAATAGATACGAACTGGTTGAATCCCATCTCTGGGCTAATCCATTATCTGGTGGAGAAACCAGTCGTCCGAGACTCTCCAAGTGATTGTCTAGTGAGCAACAAATCCACCCTGCCTAAACTGTTGCCCTCTCAAATGGATGTGATAGATGGAGAAGTTTGGACTGGGAGCTGATCTTGCTTCCATTTGTCACTTATCCCCATTCTCCCCCTTTCCCTTTTCTTCCTGCATTGTTACATCTTGACAGTCCTGAAGACAGGCTCTATTGATGTTTCTAAACGTATTTGATTAAAAAACAAGGTAAACGTCTGTTTAATAAATGAATATACAATATAAATATAAATATTTAATATTTGATTCTGCAGGAATTATTCATTTGTGACACGGCTATTTGTAATTTCTTGTTCTTATTTGATGACCAAACTTGCCACTAGCACAACAATAATAAACTGTTAGATTTGTTTGTTCTTCAGGCACCTGCAATCCTAGAATCCCAATAAGCAAATGTATAATGATTGGACTTGTGCTGGAGCCCATCCTCAGCCAACATCTATCAGAATGTGTGACATGTTCTATTAGAGAGAAGTTCTGTGAGGATGGGCTCCAGCATGAGTTTGGAAGCTCAAAAGACTAAATCTCTGGTCCCTGTGATCAACCCAGACTGGATCCTGAAACTTCATTGATCACAATATGCTTCATTAGATGTCTGGAGGATGTCCTATCTAGTCATGGAGATATCCTGAGGGAAATGAAATAGAACAGTGGTGGCGAACCTTTTACTTACCGAGTGCCGAAAAGTACGCACTTTGTGCGTGCCATCCGCACTTGCATGCGGCTCCTCCACTTGTGCTGCATGTGCAACTGCACTATCTGTGCATACATGAAGATTTTGCATGTGCAATGCACGCATGCTGCATGCAGGCACTCTCACACACATGACCCATCATGTATGCATGTGCAGGAGAGCTCCGAAGACCAGCTGGGTTTCCTGCTGCAATTGCGCGCATGTACAGTGGAGGCCCGAAGACCAGCTGGGTCTCTGCAACCGCACATGCATGCATATGCAATTTCATGTGCATACTCAGCTGGAGGTAAGTTGGCCGACAGCTTGTGTGCCCAGCAAGATGGCTCTGCATGCCACCTGTGGCACCCCTGTCATAGGTTTGCCATCACAGCCCTACACAGAAGTGCTGGAAAAAAAGGTCCTCGCATTTGTGACCAGTTCCCGCACTTACAGCCGGTCCTCGCAGTTGTGACCATTGCAGCATCCTTGCAGCATCCGTGTTACCCATTTCACAACTTCAGGGATTCACTTCACCAACGGCAACAAGACAGGCAGTTTAAATCAGGGGTGGGGGGGAGCAAAACTCACTTTTAACCGACGTCTCACTTAGCAACAGAAATTTGGGGGCTCAGTTTTGGTTGTGAGCTGAGCACTAACTGTGTTTCGTTTCCCTACCCATAGGGACTATTCAGAAGGCTGGAAAAAAAAGTAACTTACAACCATTCCTCACACTTATGACCACTCCTCATACTTATGACCAGTCCTCGCACTTATGGCCGTTGCAACCTCCTCACACTCACGTGATCTAAATTTGGTTGCTGGGCAATTGGGCCTATATTGATGACCATGGAATGACCCGGCTTGGTACCGGTGGATAGCAGGAAATTGCAATCTGTTCAGAAAAATAGCAATTATTTTGTGTGGGTATTTTCCCCGGATGGCAATAAGATTTCTGACGTTGTTCTCTCGGCTAATAAAAGCATAAAAAAGGGGGAAATTTTCATGCTTGGCCTCTTCGTTCCTGTTTCTGCGATCTTTCTCCTTCAGGGCCGCCAGAGTAAATAATTCTGGGGTATCAAAACAATAATCCAATTATGGGATCCTAAATCGAGAATTACCTGTAATTGGTGGAAAGGTTTTTCTTTACAAGTTGTAGGTTTTTCATCACTGGAAGGTTTCCAAGAAGAGATTGGACAACCATTTGTCTAAAATGGCAGAGGGTTTCTTCCCTGAGCAGCGGGTTGGACTAGATGACTCACAAGGTCTCTTCCGGCTCTTGTTATTCTAAGTCTAACAGTGAGGACAATTAACCAGTGGAACAGCTTGCCACTAGAAGTTGCGGGTGCTTCATCACTGGAGGTTTTCAAGAAGAGATTGGACAACCCATTTGTCTGAAATGGTGTAGGGTCCCCTGCTTGAGCAAGGGGTTGGTCTAGAGGACCTCCAAGGTCCCTTCCAGACCAAGGATTCTATGTTCTATGTTCCAGGAAGCATTTTGGTCAATTTCACTTTTTACACTCCATTGCAGTGAAAAATTTGTCAGCGGAATCTACGGCTAGACCAGTTTAGGTTTTTCAAGGACAGGCAAATCCTCGACTTACGACCACAACTGAGCCCAAAATGACCTTTGCTAAGGAAGGCAGTTGTTGTGAATATTTTTTTGCTCCATTTTACGACCTTTCTTGCCACCGTCGTTAAGTGACTCACTGCTGTTAAGTAACACGGTCGTGAAGTGAATCTGTGAATCCCCATCGACTTTGCTTGCCAAAAGGGGAATCACGTGACCCTGGGACACTGCGACCGTCATAAATATGAGCCAGTTGCCGAGCGCCCAAACTTGGATCAGCGTGGGGACGCTGCAATGGTCGTAAGTCTGAAAACCGGTCACACGTCTCCTTTTCTCAGGGCCGTTGCAACTTTGAACGCTCACTCAATCAATGGTCGCAAGTCGAGGACTACTTGCATTATATTATGATCATCTTAATTTTAATTTTTTTTTTAAAAAAAATCTTAATTTAAAAAAATAAAAATTAGCAAGAGGTCTGGGAGAACCCGGGGAATTGTCGGGGAGGCCCAAATAGCGAGTGATTGCACAACCCTGTCGCAAACTCGTGTTCGGGAATGTGCAAATTAATTCCTCTATATCTCCATTTGTGTCCATGCCCCCCCACTTCACCCCCCCAGAACAGCTGCTGGTGAGAGGCAAAGGGCAGGGGGTGGGGGCTGCTGAGACTCAGCCTTTCTTGTCTGGCATTTGGTTGAGTGGTGCTTTTCAACCGGAAAATCCACCTGGCCTTAGCTGGCGTGGGTGTGAGTGTTTAAGGGGGGGTATCTGGTTGCAAAACCCCCCACCCACTAACTCCCTTTCTCGCCCGGCTGCAATAATCCACGCAGAGGTTCAAGGGATGCAAGCAATTTCTTGTTCTTCTTTTCCTGGCCTGGCCCCAGATTTGCCTTGGCACCCGCTGCCAAACATCCTAGAATGGCATAAAATAGGTCTTTGTGCAGAGAATCA
>JANHFJ010006025.1:205650-222085 GCA_032468195.1 Cerberus rynchops
TTTCTGGGAGGGATGAATGAAGAATGTTGGGAGTGTATTTCAAGAGTGAACATTCCCATCAGAGTCACCCAGGGCAGATAGAGAAACATAATTTCCTCAGTCTTTCAAACTACCAATCCTAGAATTAATTGCACAGGGACGTGTGGTTTCAAAGGAGGTGGACTATTCAGCAATGCAGAGCTAGATGTGGTCTGGGAGCTGTAAAATGCCCAGGTCTGTAAACCATGGTTAGTTTAATCATGATTTATAGAACGAAGAACAATTGGTTGGGTTCACATAGTATGGTAAATGTAGAATCCATACAAGCATGTGGTAGCTGTTCAACAGTTTGCTAAACCAGAACAAAATAAGTTACATTATGGCTTAGTTTACTATGTGAACCCAGCTTGTGCACAAGGTATTATACTGTCATAACACTGGGAATCTCTTTACTCCAGATCCAATTATGCCATTAATCTATGAAAGGCAGCCACATCTGGTTGCTCCACTGTGAGTATCACAAATTAATGACAAATTCTTAATGACTATTGTTACGTAAATATTTCAATACTGATGAAAATCAGTCTGACATATAAGGAAATCAGTATGTTTTGTGTCTACTGTAGTTGGGATCAATGCAAGCTTTCTTGTTTTTTTATGGAATAAAAAAAATTGGAAGGAAATGTTGTATTTCCATGTGCTAGCGTTAGACTTGGACATACTTTTCTTAAAATATTATCAAATTCCTGCCAGAGCTCTTGAGCTTCTTCAGATGTATAGTTGGCAGCTGTTACAAAAAGAACTCAAGTTAGAATACCCCAATACAATAATAAAATTGAATGCCCTGCACTTCTACGGTATGGATCATATTATACGTATGCATATTATAGCAGCTGTGAGTGTGATGACTATTATTGTTTTTAAGGACTTGCCCGTGTAATGGTCAAGGGCAGAGATGTAATGCCACTGTGTAAGCCTGGTTCTCCACTGTCCTCCTAAGCACTCATTTATGGTTAATTATGAAGGGAACAATAACGCTTTAACCAAACACAAATAACTTGGATTAATCAGCTGCTTTGCAGGCAGACACGTGCTTAATACCCTGGAGTTCCTATCAGCAAACTGTAGTAATGATGTTGATTTGCACAGTGCTATTGTTTCAGCTGTAAATACCTGAATTGATTACCCAAGAGCCCCAACCTCAATGTTGCCTTGTTTTTGCTTTGTTCTTTATTATGTTAGGTATCCTGCACAGCGGGGATCCTGTAGCCACAGCAGAGTCACCTTGGGGGTTTCCAAGTGTAGGAATCTAAATGAATTCTTTGTTGCCATAAATTACAAACCGAACAACAGCCACCTATTCCCACATTTATAAATATGTATGATTTTACTGCCATCGTGAAATTATTCTAGGGAGGGATAAATCAAAGTGAATTAGCACCTGCTAAGCAAGCTTGAGGGGTCATTTTGTACTTTAATTTTACACTAATTTCCTTTTCAGTGTATCCTGATCCAGAACAACAACAACAACAACAACAAATAACGTGGCTGTTGTCCTTTCTTACAGAGTCCATTGATAATCCTGACCTGTCTGTATTTGACTGCAGAATTTTTAATTGGATAGTGAGGAATGTTTCCGTGTAAGCCAGGTGAGAGAAACAGAATAGTGTTACAATACTCAGAAAGTACACAAATTCCTAGCAATGCAATGCCATTTGCTAAACCAGAGTTTCTTGTTACATCTGAACAAATCCATCTCATTTCTGAGTATTAGATCACAGCAATACTCAGGGCAGGATTGTATTAAGGTTGTCCTTGCCAACACCCATTGGTGGGCTCTTCTTGGTGGACATGTTGGAGCAGAGGCTGGACATCTGGTGACATTTTAAATAACCATCATGACTTATGACTATGATTGCAGGTTCAATTATAGTCATAATTCACGGACACCTTGCATCCTTGTTCAGGCCTAGACATAGGTGCACTCTTTCAAATCATATGAATATTTCATCTTTGTTACTAGATTTCAGCAGACATGCAAAGAGCATGAAAACTATTTGTCTCATTTCTTCTGCCTAAATTAATCTCAGGTCTTAAGGAGTAGGACATTTTACACCAATTATAGACTGGATAAACATGAACTCAATCAATTGGCTGTGTAACTATTATTTATTTGTTAAATTTATTTACCACCTATCTAATTGTGAAAGGAATGAAAAGAGTGTGAACAGAAGTAAGATAATAGAGCAATACAATAAACAATGAAGAAGACCAGAACGAGAAATACGATCACAATATTTTTCAGTGTATAAGATGCCCCGGAATATAAGACACACCTAGTTTTTGGGGAGGAAAACAAGAAAAAAAATTTGCCTCTGCCTCCCAGCAATTTTCCTCCTTGCAGCAAAGGAGCAAACAGGGAAAAGCCTGGTCAGGTTAAGCACAGCCAGATATAGCACGAGCAGCTGATTGGCGGTTGGATCTGCCTCCCAGAATACCGACAATCAGCTGTTTCAGGCTGCAGGGATCATTGCGGCCTATCGCAGCTTCTGTGCACCCAATTGTTGGCCTGTTTTGGGACCCATTTTTCAGCCTGTTTTACGGCCTTTTTTGACCTGTTTTTCTGCCTGTTTCCTGCCTTTTTTCTGTCTGTTTTCTGACCTTTTTTTTTGGCCCATTTTCAGCATTTTTTGGCCAGTGGGTGGGCAGGCTTTGGCAACATTCGCTGTATAAGACACATAGACATTTTCACCCACTTTTTCGGGGAGAGAAGTGCATCTTATACACTGAAAAATACGGTATATGATTACCAAAAAAGAAAGATGGACAGGTAGAGATAGGGGGGAGAGGAGTACTAAGGAACAATCATGTTTCTTATTTTCCTGTGAGCAAAACACAGCAGCAATACAGTCTAAAAGCCAGCATATGTTCAGACTGAAATTTTAGAGGGGTTGTTCCCAATATAATATTGTATTCCTACCTTGGTGTGTGTGTGTGTGAGAGAGAGAGAAAGAGAGACAGAGACAGAGACAGAGAGTGCATGAATATTTATTTGCCTACGTGAACATTTATATGCTAGTGCAATAATTCTAAGTGGTTTACAAGATTTGGAACTAAAAAAAACCCTTCAATAATATCACCCAAAAAATGATCCACAATAAATAAAAACCATGGATGCCATTGGATAAGAACTTCCTGTTCATCATCCAAAATAAGACTGTCTTTGCTAATTTTAAAATAGCAAATAGTACATCTGATCTCAGGAGACGTATTATTCCAGAGGAGGGAGACTACTATTGGGGGTGACATTCTCTGGGATCCCAGTCCTTGCTATGGACACCTGGAGCTTTTTAATCTGGCTAAGAGATGAAGGGCATCCAGATTCTACTTTGAAAATACATTTCTAAAGGTCATAAGGATCTACACTGTATATTTAATGAGCATATTATTCTGTTTCAGCAACAGACAAAATAAAATGTTTTTCTTTCTGGTCTTCTACCTGTACCCTTAAAGAGAGCCTGTTAAACTGCATTTGCCATTTACATTAGCATGACTGTATTCTTTTCAGAGAGTACAAGCTGGAGATGTCTCAAGGCCATCTATCTTGAACATAATTGTTGTATATGTTTGTGCACAAATATTAAATCTTGGCACTTCTGTTTTAATGTGCTATTTGTTTAACCTCTGCAATCTGATTCAGAAAGTTAATTTAGAAACAGGTTATAGGTTTATTTATTTTTTTCCCCTGAAAAAGATGTCATCTCAGAGTGGAAACAGAGACAGTCACCATCCTAATGGGAAGGAAAGTAATATTCAGAAAACAAACCTCATGTGGCAGCAATGCATGCTGTGATTCATCAGTTAATATGCTATGTTAGGCTTGGCTGCTTATTCCATTTTCATGCTTGTTTCTACGTGTTCTAGTAAAATTTTGTTGGCTTGTTATGAACTCAGTGCAGAGTCATGACACAAATACAGCAATATTTTGGCACAGGGTTTTAATTCAGTTTGATTAGGTATAAAAATTTATCTTGTTTTTTTAATCTATCTGATTTACAACTGGTTTGTCATTCTTAGTGATTGTGGTGCATGTAACACCCAGGGCTTCTATCAGAGCTGTCAGAGCTATCTATCAGAAACTACCCTGTTTCCCAAAAAATAAGATCTAACCTGAAAATAAAACCTAGTCTGATTTAAGTGTGCTCCTAATATAAGCCCTATCCCAAAAGTAAATCCTTGTTTAGGTTGTCATCAATGGAGGGTGTGGCCAGCACCAGAGGCAGCAAGGGCGCTGGGGCCCATGGTATCCATCAGCAGCCGCAGCCTGCACAGTGCAGGTGAGTTGATTACCTGTTCAAGAAACAGGCAGAGGTAGAGGCAGGAGGGTGCATGCAATCTGGAGGTGCTATGTGGAAAAACTGAGAGTTGGTGGGCCAGAGTACTGGAGTTTTATTTAGTGTAGCCATCTAGAAATAGTACTCTCTGATCAAAGAGGAAAATATCACAGTAGGGTCTTATAGGAACTTGAGATACTATCCTTCAACTGTTTTAGTCAAACAGTTACTCTTACTTTATTCTTCTTTACCCAACTATACATAATGAAATCCACATAGCTTTTTTCTTCTCCTCATTTGTACTCCTCTAATATAAATACTGCTGATATTATTACTATTATATCATATTGTAATCCATTTGTAGATTTCAACTTTAGAACTTTTAGGGAAAATCTCTTAATTCTTCAGCTGTCTTAAAACATTTTAAGCTGGCCAGTCTTCTGGAATTATGAGACCTCTAAATTTGGAAATCTCGAATTTGTGAGGCACAGTAAATAAGGACACATGATGGTGAACTCGTAAACAGAGCAACACTGAATAAGCAATAAAAAACAGAATGAAGCCATTAGAAACAATAAATTTGCACACTAAAAAATTTGACATGCATGAACTAGGAAAAAGAGGACTCTAAATTTGGATAACAATACAATGAAAGTTGGACCATAAGGAAGGCTGAGCACTGAAGAAATAATGCTTTTGAGTTGTAGTGCTGGAGAAGGTTCTTGAGAGTCCCTTAGACAGCAAGGAGATTAAATCAATCAATCTTAAAAGGAATAAATGCTCACTGATTTTGGGACAGCTACTGAAGCTGAAGCTCAAATACTTTGGCCACCTAATGAGAAGAGAAGAATCATTGGAAAAGTCCCTGATGTTGAGAAAGACTGAAGGCAAAAGGAGAAGTGGATGGTGAGGATGAGATGGTTAGATAGTGTCAATTATGCAATGAACATGAATTTGGGCAAATTCTGGGAGAGAGTGGAGGACAGGGGAGCCTGGCATTCTATGATTCATGGGGTCGCAGAGAGTCAGATATGACTTAATAACTGAACAAAAAAAACTGAAATGGCAGATGAAGAAATAATTAAGCCACTGCATTTGATTGGAAAAAAGAAAGGGAAGATGAGTCATACATTATCCGTAGGTAATATCCAAGCACAGTATACGTACTTTAAATTTTTTAAAATAAATGTTTAACTCTAATCCATCTAAGAACGAAATTGGAGGATTTATTTGTGGATAGTATATAGAATGTAGACTATATGAATGTCGGAACAGTGACAGAAAGAATCTGGAAATATGTAAAGGAATGGATTTTTCTATTATACAGCTTTGGTGGCCTTCTTATTGAAATAATGTAAAAATAGGTGAAACATTGTCCAAGTCCCCTGGAAGTGACAGATTAAATCAATTCACCTTGATCTTATTTACCATTTATATAGAACTTTCAGAGCTTGTTGCCATTTGGTGGATTGATTTAAAACCCCTAGGTGGTAGGGGCAGGGCAGAAATCAATTTAAATGAGATCTAAGTCAATATTCTCTTTCTGCAACCCATCTTTCCTTAAAAAGAATACACTCATAATTTTAAAATATACTTGTTTAGAAATAGATCTTAGATAAAGAGGTTAGCATACCTTGTTCAACATACAAAGTTAGATGAGATGTTCTGATGTCTTGGTACAATGTGCATAGGTGCTAAGATGTTATACAAATGTACACAATTTGTTTTTCTGAGCTAAAGATGGTGGCTGTGTAACCACATTCCAATAATGGTGGAATACCAGAAAAGAAACTGATTTTGATTTCTCTCTTAAAATTCAAATGCATGTTAAATATAGTTAATATCACAAGTGTTCAGTTCTATATTTAACAATACTACATTTTATTGTACTAAAATAGCAATTACAAGAAACAGATTGGACCCCATATGATGGCAATATTAAAGCCTAACAATACTGGAAAATGAATCATAAAATTGAACAGATTTTTAAGTTTGTAACTATAATTTGAAATATTCCATTAAATTTCACTAACTTTGTTCAAAATATCTTTAATGTTTGCTGAAGTAGCATTGTATATGTTCATAGCTGTAAGGATGTTACATACTTTCTGTTGGAAAAGAATCTCTGATTCCTTCATTGGAAGAATTATTAATAAACTTGTGAAAGTATGCTTTGATGTCATGAATAACTTCCTATACAATTTAATTCTAATGGGAAACCATTCTTGGGTTATAGATTTGTGCCCCAACTGAAACTTGATTCTGTGATCCATAGAACCATATAATAATTTGATCTATTAACTCTCAATTTTGATTTTATGCATCCATTAAATCCATTACTTATGTTAACTGAGTATGTTCAAATTAAACTCAATAGAAAAATAATATCTGTAACTTATTTCATGTTTTTATATGATTTTTATTTTATTTTTTTAAATTTTATTTATATTCTTTCAGAATATTAAATACAATTATTTTTTAAAAAGTACAATTTGATCATTTTTGGAGATTTCAGAACACAGAACACATCATTTTATAAGCCTGAGAATGGGGTGTTATGAAAGCTGTGCAGTGCTTTGGAGTGATGGCTTAAGTGTTCCTTTAACATTCATATCTGTAAAGAAGTGTTCCTTTGAAGAAAGCCAAACTTCCTGAATACAATGGGATTTGAATTGAAATTTCCAGAACTTTCCATAAGCAAAGGCAAAATTATGTTTCATTCCGCTTTTCAATGGAATGAAAAATAAGTGTTGCAGAGGTTTGATCAGTTAATGGATGTCTTGCAGAGCTTAGGTAGTTTGAAAGTGTAAGCTTTTTGTAAATGCTGGGATGATTTCATGAATTCACCAAAAAGGTTTTGTGCTGCTTGAAGTAAGGTGTTAAATTATACTGAATCTCTGAAATCAGGAATTTTCTATTTTTTCATAGAAGAATGGTTTTTAATAGAATACATTCATGTTTTAAATTTAGATTCCATTTTAAAACAGATTATATTAAAGTAGACAGTATAAACTGAAATCTTCAAAAATACAAAATTACAATTTATTTTTAAAAAATGGAAAAATATTACCCTTCTGATTAAAATAATGCAGTTTAAAAATTATAAAGCAAGATTTTCTAACCATTTAAGCAAATTTCAAACAAAGCAAACACAAAACAAGCAACAGAATAAATAACAAATAGCCAAAGAAACACTTGGTTTACATAACTCTAATTATATAATTTTTTTCCCAAGAACTGATAATATCTATAGAGGGTGTCTCCATACATGCACATTTTAGATGATATGATATTAATATGATATTACATTGGTGTTTTAGTTGTCTAATATCTGTGATAGCAATTCAGTCTGCAAAGTACAAAAAGGCAGGCAAAGACTGAATGAACAGCCAAAGTTAACATTTGTGTGTTTGTTGTACCACAGTAGAATAATAATTGCATTTGGCAAAGAACATCCTCTACAGGTAAACATTAATCCTGAATCTGGCAAATGCTGAAGAAGGAATATATTTATTTATCAAGAAATTGATTCCATTAGCTACAGTATGTTCCCTAACTGGGTGTATTTGTTTAGTAAAAAGGATCATTTTAAAGACTTTCCCTTTATAAATTTGCTATTTTTGACCCCCATTTTTTATCTGTGACTATGTGAAAAGAAATATTACCTAAGTTCTGAAAAGTTGTATAATCATGAATGAGATATGTCTGACTTGGCAGAAGAATGACAGTCTAAAAGAAGAGACATGATGAGGAATTATTAGAATAGAAATAGTTTTTTCTAGGTAGTAGGTATTTAAATGATAATAATTGTACAGTTGTGTTGCAGTTCAGATTTAGAAATATGCAGAAAGCTATATCTGCGGAAACAAGGGTGGGTAGCCTGGTGATTTCTAGACATTTTGGCATACATTTCCAATCATTTTCAGATATTATGGAATTGCAGGAATTATAATCCAAAACATCTGGAGAACCTAAAATTATCTGTGCCATTTCTATACATACTTAGTGGAAGGAAAAGTTACTAACATGAAGAGCATAAATGGATTTAACTGGGAGCAATGACTTGTATGAAAATATATAGTAGTTTTACTCTGGGTTGAATCAATAAGAAAGGAAGCCTAGTAGCTTGCTGGCCATACTGATTATTCACTGCTTTTGCATCCCAAATCCCTATCGATGTTGTAAAAATTAAATCACGTACAACTAAATGTGGTAACTTGGCCATCTAGTTTTTGGGATGCTTATAAAGCTTCTTCACATATTAGATAAAATTATGTAAAATGAATCCAGAAACCAAACTTGCATTTGATTTGGATCAACTTCAGTTTCATCAAATGGTGAAGAACAAGTGTTTATAGAAGAATGTACTTCATTTGCTGATATTTTTTTTAGAAAGTATTATTTCTTACTGTCCATCATAATATGGTGCTTCCCCTTTATTTTATTACTGTATCCAATATGGTTTAAGATCTAAGGTTATTTCAACTGGGAATGAATAAGGTTTCTACAGAACATTCAAAGATTAAAACAGGGGAAAGGTTGAAAGCCAGACCTACTGGCTTGGCCACATATTGCTGTTCAGTAACTGTTGCTACTAAATTGAAAAACAGACTCAATCTTCAGGTTTCCAAGAAACAACAACAATAATGTATGGTATATGAAGCTATAGCAAGGGAAGGACGAGAGAACATGAACTATGGAGTATGCCAGAAACTGTTAGCAAAGTGTTCTGGAGAAGAGATTAAAGAGAGCTATACTTCGTATCAGTGGTGGAATTCATTTTTTTTCCTACCAGTTCTGTGGGCATGGCTTGGTGGGTGTGGCTAGGAGGTCATGTGACTGGATGGGCAGTTTCTATAAGCAGGGTAATAAAGATTAGGCTAGAAACAACACCAGAATGTTTTTTTCCTGCCTTCCTTACAGGATTAACTCTGTAAAGTGGAAAAAACAAAAGATTTCTTCTAACAACTGGTTCTCCGAACTGCTTAGAAAATTTACTACCAGTTCTAGTGAACCTGCTAGAATCAGCTGAATTTCACCTCTGGAACTGGGGCAACATTTGAATATATGCTTTGCGATTTCCCAAGCCCGGTGTAGTGGGTTCCTTTTCATATTTAAGGCATTTTAAAAATCAAATTGGTATGATTAGCCTTATACTTTGACCTTTAAAATCTGGCCCTCAGTATTCCCTGTAGCCTCAAGTATAATGTCCTTATGAAAATGATATTTGAAGCTAGTAATGTTTCCTTACTGAGATGTTTGCTTATTATCTTTCATATAATATATATATATATCCACATCGATTTGCTCATCTATTCTCCAGTAAGGCCAAAAATAAAATCCTGCTGATCATTTCAATTATCAAGAAAATTGTTAAAATTTGCAAGATGGTTGCTAGATTGTTGGTTCCTTTTGCACATGTGACAGCATGCATGTGTTCAAAGGGAAGAGAATTTGCTTACAGTTTTCATCAAGCATTTTATTCATTTTGACATAATGACACATACATACACACCCTTAAGGATATCACAGATTGATGATAAATTACTGAGATGTCTATGTTAGATATGGATTGTTTCCTGTTGATTACAAAGTATACAGGATATTTCCCAGTCAATCTCTATTTTTCAGGTAAATTTCCTTTACAGGACTACTGCTATAAGGGTGAAATCATCTGAATGTGCTTCTTTGAGCTCCCAGAGAAAAAATAAGATATGTTAGAGAGTAATAATCATAGTATGTCAAAACTTTTCATGATGTTTATCAGTAAAAATTGTTAATACATCTGAAATAAATCAAATGTTTCTATTTTGCACAAGCCAGATGCAATATCCCCACATGAGAACTGCAACATTATTCTGCAGCTACTAATATGCTGTTCTTTTTTTATTTTCAGATGTCGTATTAACAGAATATTGGAGTCCCCTTGTGGTTATGCACTTTTGATTGGAGTGGGTGGCAGTGGAAAGCAAAGTTTATCAAGACTAGCTGCCTACCTTGGCTCTCTTGAAGTATTTCAAATTACACTGAGAAAAGACTACACAATAGACGATCTCAAGGTATACCCAGTGTTATTGTTCAGCCCACAACCATAGTCCACTACCAGACTGGGGCCCATTCAGAACCAAGCTGTGGAAGTGGGGGTGAGGCACGCATGCAATTCCATTTGTACAAGTGGTGGGTGCATGTGCTTGCTGCTCATGAAAATGGAGCTGTGTGCACTCATGTGTTCTCCCTGCTGCCTGCATGTAACCATTCCCTCTCCTTCCTTCCCCCACTAGTCTGCAAGGCCAGAAAGATTGGGGATTGAAGATCTAGAGAATGATGTTATTTGAAACCTCAAGATTGGAAGTAGCTATCATATTTTTTTAGAAATAGCTTTTATTCTATTTTCTTCTTTTCTCTCTCTCTTATTATAAGCAGAGTAGATGAATAACTGGTTTCTTCCTACTATTTTTCACCAGAATATTTGCTGTTAGATTTAGGAAAATAGGATGTAGAGAACTTTTAGATCTGACATTCATATTTTGATAGAGCAGGATGAAGAAATTGGCACCAAACATTAAATCCATGCATTACATCAAGTCAAAATGTGGTTTGTTAAGTGCTGGTCTAGCATGTTGTTTGAAACTAATTACTTAATGTGTTGTTTGTCTTAAGTCATTATCAATAAAAAAATGTCAGAAACACTCAAAATGAAATAAAGATCCAGGAACACACTTCTAAAATATTAGTGATAGAAAATCACTCTTGAACTAGACTACAAATTGTCATTGGCCAAAATTTTCACTTGTAATTTTTTCTAGGTGCCCTCAGATTTTCAAATATTTTGTTTTCTGTCATACTGCAACTCATTTTTTTATATAACCTCTACAGCCATAATTTTCTGACTCTTAAAGCCTCATCCATAGAATTAAATATTTGTACAGTGTGTTCAAAGTATAAATGAGACCTCTGGATTGACTTGTTCAGTGATTCATTTGTTTGTTTACTTGGCTAATCAGTATCCCCAAGAGACTTCTCCATTTCCAAAGTTCAAATTCAGGAGTACTGTTCCTTCTTAAAATCCAGTTTTTGTTTCCATAAAGAGCACAGTGAATGCCATTGCATGCACTTTTTTCCCCTTGTGGGTATAGACAGACCATGGTGCCTGAATATCTTTTCAAAGGCCTTCATAGGTGCTCTACCCAAATGCTAGTTTGTGGCATGTTTCTTGACTGCTTGTTCCTTACTAGTTGATTCTAAAGGCAGAAGCTCTTTTAGAATCATAGAATCATAGGGTTGGAAGAGATATTATATACCTTCATTTTCAATTCTAAAACTGCTTGTTGCTTTCATTGTATTTGAATTTACTTGAAAAGAAAACTTGTTTTCTCAGATTCACTGAAAAATATGGAGGTAGCTTATCTGGATGAGAGGAAATTGTGTTAAATTTCTGGTCTTCCAGAACCAATTCTTCTAGACTGCCCTTCCATTAAAAAAGTATGCAAGGATAAATGTGTGTGTTTACCTTCCCATTTTAAATGAAGAGTTGTTTACACATTATTTCACTGTCAATTATCTGGATGAATATTAAAAATTATGAAACTACACCTAAAATATCTACTATAGACTTACTAATCATGAAACTTTCTCATGGGATTAGTATACCCTGAGAAAATTTCTTAGCAATTTTTTATAATAAAGACACCTGAAATCAACAGAATATTTAGCACAATAACATAGCCTTTTTACAAATTGTAAGATACTACTTCTTTGAAGCACATAAGACTTCATTATAGAACTGTTGAGAAGACCTTTTTAGGCACCTTTCTTCTGAATTTGTCAAGATATTTCAACTATGTACTTACACTAAAACAACACAAACATGATTAATGCTGTCTGAATACAATGGACAGACACTTTTGAGATAAGCGAAGGAATTATAATGACAAGTTTCATGTTCATCCAGCAATCAGATCTGAATTCTCTATTTCCATTATATAAAAAACAAATCAATGATAGATTTCAAAAAGACCACTGGAAAGTGATGAGTCACATTAAAGGATATAAATTATGAGGAGATGCAACAACAATGCATTCAAATTACTAGCATTTCCCCCACTGATTGTTGCTTCCCTCTTCCTAGTTTCTGTATTTTAAGTTACCATGAGTAATTACCTCCTTCCCTTACAGGTAGATCTTGCCAGTTTGTATATCAAGACAGGTGCCAAGAACATTCCCACTGTGTTTTTGCTGACAGATGCTCAAGTTCCGGATGAACACTTTCTTGTGCTGATTAATGACTTGTTGGCATCAGGTGATTATACCTACACATTTCTTGAGAGATTCTCTCAATGACAAATTATCAGATGTTTCAATGAACTTTAAAAAGGGGTTATTTGTCTGTGAGATGTTTTCCAACATGGGTGGGATGTCCTTTCACAAAATATCTATTAAGCTAGTAAGTTCAATATTGTGCATTGTTTGCTTGAAAACTAGCCATGTTGTTTCTTGGGAACTAATCTTCAGGTTATATCGTGCATAGGTGTACATATGCACTGTATAACCTGAAGATTTGTTCCCAAGAAGGTGTACATTCCTACTGGTTCACTTTGACGGTTTTGAATGGATTGATAAGTTCAACATAGCAACTCTATTGGAGGGGAAAAAGCATAGTTTGTGTGAATGCTTTAGATTAATAGTGGAATAATTGTGACAGTTTAAATACTAGCTTTTTAACCAGGAAATTAAGCATATATAACACTGTTTGTATTAATTGGTTACACAGAGAAATTAATCCATGTAGTGATGTTAGCATTTTTTTAGCCTTTAAAGATAGTTACAAGAAACATGTTTTAGAAAGCACAGAAATGTGTTGATCTATATAGACATTTAGAACATGTGTTTCCAAAATAAGTTTCCAAACTAAAGAAGAAAAAGAAAAATATTTCATTCATGTTTAGGTCAAGTGAATGATTCTTTGCAATAAATAAATATTTATATTTAATACTTTATTTTGAATCTATAAATATTTTGTATATTTAATCATAATTTTTTAAAACTAAAGTAGTAGCCCTCATAGCTATAAGGAACATTATAGCTGAAATAAGAAATTCTTATTAGATACATATGAACAGCAAGTACATGTATATTCTTTTTTATTATATTGGTTTCCTGCAACACTTATCTGTTTTAATTAAGGAGAAATTCCAGATCTATTCACTGATGAAGATACAGATAGCATTATTGCAGGAATGAAGAATGAAATACATGAACTTGGTCTTACTGACACTAGAGAAAACTGTTGGAACTTCTTTTTAGATAGAGTACGACTGCAACTCAAAGTAAGAATTAATTCTTCCAATATTACAAGGAAAGTTTACTTGCATCTCTTTCAGTAATTCCATAAGAATTTATTGCTGCTTTCTGATTCAGAGATAACTATAAGCTAACCTAACCTGTGGTTTACCGCATAATTTCTCAGCCAACTAGCCAATTTCAGTCTTCCACCAATGTGGCGTACAGAGTTTAGTTTTCTTTTTTAAAATTTGCATAGAAAGAATTATGAATCAAGGTCTGAGAAGGAAGAATAACCCTTTCACCATCCATCTGCCTCCATATACTTCCTATATAGAAAATTCAGCTGCAAATTTTACCAATAATTTGATATGTAAATTAATCAGAATATGATATTCTCTAATCACTCTGATGCAATGGCAAAATGGTTTACATGCATATTGGGATGTTTCTCATCCTCAAAAGTTGACTCATTAAATTAATTTTTAAAAATGATCAAAATGTTTGTTGGTCACTGAGTCTTTCATGGTTTAAGTGGAAAATCTGTGAGATGTCATTGATCCTGTACAAAATGTTACGAGATCTCAAAATGAGATAAGGAAATCTCATAACTATTAACATCTTCGAAATTTGGCAACAATATTTCCAGGAGATTATCTTGAACCTTTCTCAAGATGGCACTAAGAATTTGAAAAGTTTTCATTAAGTATTCCATCATAGGATACGTCCTTATTTGGTTTTCAAATGTTCTAATAGTTCATAATTCCAAGGTAAAACATTATTTTTACAGTTTTTTTAAACTTTTGAAACATACTTGTCTTGTTACTTCTCAGATGCCCTACCATGCAAAATTAGTATTTCCAGAGGTAGCTGTATCAATGCAGACTTCCAACAGGTCATAAATAAAGACCATGGAGTGGGAAAGATATATCAGTTAATTTCTTCAAAAACTTCTGTAAGTTTTTGTAGAAAGGAAATGGAAAAATAAAAAGGAATAGTAGCAGAGGGAGATTTTTTTCAAAGCATTATTGGATAACAGCCTCCTTTAAAATATATTTCTCTTTCAAAATAAAATTGTTAGGATTGGAATATGTTGATAGCTAAATATAATTTAAGTTTTGTTATTTTAAAAAGTTAGGCAATTATTTGGCTGTGCAAGATTTTCTAATACTGCTAGAAAGCTTTGAAGAATGGCAATATCTGCATTAAAAATGAAAATGTAGCCAAACAAGAATGGACCTATTGCATTAAATAACTTTAATCACGTGGAATTATCACTGAATCAGAAGTATAGTGGTGATTTATATCAGATGGGTTTCTCTGATGACTAAATGTTCCAATTAAGTTTTAGCATCACTGATTAACACAAATGAGCCTTATTAACTGATACTGCTCTGAATCAGGAAGCAACCCACAAATGCATCAAATCCAGGATTTGTACAAAACTCAGTGCAAGTGAATAAAACACCATTTTCTGGAGTTAAAATCCTGATTTGCTTAAATTCATTAGCTTCTAGGTGAATTGCATTTTTGTTTGTGAGTCTCATGGCAATGGCTCATTGCCACCACAGTTGACTGCATTATTCTCTTTGATTACCATGTTATGCTTCAGTCTCTTTCTCTCTCCCGCTTTCTTTTTTGCTTCTCTTCATCTGTACAGATCATTTTGTGTTTCTCTCCTGTCGGTTCCACATTGCGAGTTAGAGCTCGGAAGTTCCCAGCCATAGTTAACTGCACAGCTATTGACTGGTTTCATGAGTGGCCGCAGGAGGCCCTGGAATCCGTCAGCAGGAGGTTCATTGAGGAGATGCCTGGGATTAAGGTACAGAATTTCAGGCTCGTCAATCATATGCAAAAGCAACACAGCTCTCTGGGAGATCAATAATAGGTCAAGCTAGGAGAGGAAAAAACTTATTGTTTCTTCACATATTTGCCTTCATCTAAAGCTGCAGTGTTCACTATGGTTACAATATTTCTGTATTACAATACAGCCAATTTCTTCAACATAGCTTTGAAAGTGTGAAAGAAGAAGAGAAGGAATTGAAAAAGAAGCAAATATGCAAGGATCCTAATAGACCTTTTGAGCTTTTACGGTATCATCTGAAATTAAAAGGCTTGTGAGCTTTGGTAGAAGTATTTCTCTTAAAATTACATAAGTTTGGTTATATATATATGAATATAGGTGAAATAAAACATTATCACATCATTGAAATTACCCACTCCAAATTTTAAAAGAATGAAAAATTGTGCTAAAAATTCACCTTTTTTATCATTTTTTAAAGTAGACACTTGATATCAGAATATTTTCAATCCCTTTTCCTGTCAAGTAGAAGTGTTTTTAACTTTTTATCTCATGGTAGTAAAATTAATTAGAAAATAATAAAAATGCATTCATGCTAACCTGTAGTATTAAAAAAAAGTCAGAATTTAATTTTGATGATTGAAATAAAACTTACAATTGAGCTTCTTTTTTACAATTGAGCTTCTTTCTTAATTTCCTGTATAATTTCTTAAGAGCAATTATGATCCAGTTGGAAAAATCTCCTAGTGTACAAGATTTTGTTAGATTCAATATTTGATTTCTTCCTGGACCAAATAGAATAAGAAAGTACTTTAATTAACAATAAGTTGATTGAATACTAAAGAAAAAATAAATATGACTTGATGTCAGTGCTGATGACAGAGTAATATAAGCTTAGAAGATTCATTATTGTTATAGAAGAGATTCTTCTATTGTAAAGCCATCAATTGTAAAATAATGAAGAGATGCTTTCTTTCTTTCTTTCTTTCTTTCTTTCTTTCTTTCTTTCTTTCTTTCTTTCTTTCTTTCTTTCTTTCTTTCT
>JANHFJ010006026.1:21116-31259 GCA_032468195.1 Cerberus rynchops
TTTTAATTTGTATATTGTATTGTTTTATGGGCTGTTCACCGCCCCGAGTCCTTCGGGAGAGGGGCGGTATATAAATTAAATAAATAAAAAAAAATGGTCCCATCAGAAATTGTTATAATTAACAATTATTTGCTTTTATGTTTATATTTGTATTGTACCAGAAGACATCCAGAGTCATTTTGTATAGTGATCTGGGCAGCATATAAATTAAATAAATTATGGATCTAGAAAAAAAATTGATAATAGTTCCATGGAATGCAAAAGAACCAATCAGTCCTCAATTAAGTACTGTAAAGATTCACTGATTTCTTGAAGTGGTGATCACCAACTGGAAATACACCTATTTGGGAATGATAGAAATGGAAGAGAAAGGAAGACAAGTTATATTATGGGTGGATGGAATAAACAAGATTACAGGACCAACTTCGGAAGAGCTATTAGAAGTTGCTGGAGACTGGTTGAAATGATGAGCATTTGTCCATGCAGTCACCCAAGGTTTAATCTGATTTGATGATATTTAACTAGATAATAATACTTAAACTGAGTTTTCAGGTCATGTTTTGATTTGGATTAATTGTAAAAGTTCTAATCAAGAGTCCTTTCATCTCTAGCTGTTTTACTGTTACTTTGCATTTATATTTTCAGAGTCTCTTTTATACAGAGATTTTTTTTTTTACAGAAGTCTATTCTCTAAACTGTGCTCTCCAGATGTATTGAGACAATAGTACCAGAATGTCATTATCTATCCTGGTTGAATATACTGGAAACTATAAATCCAATATAATAGGAAGGCAGATCAGATTCAGACTCAGGATGCCTGCCATAGTATATGCATACATTTTTAGGCTTCATCAGTATTACTTGGATTGGGGTATAATTTAGAATTAATTAGTCAGAAGCTTATTATTCATGGAGCTAATCATTGGCTAATTTGGTATTTTGTTGCTGCTGATGGTAGTTTTTTTTCTGTAGAGCAATCCCACTTTGCAGTCCTCCCAAGCCACGTTCCTCAGACCATAATCAGTGCTGTGCACAGAAGAAATTGTACATCTTCCTGCAAACATAAATTGGCATTGAATTCTTGTAGCTGTTAAAAATGTTAAGCAATCACATAACATGGAAACCTGCTGTTTGCAAATTGTGCTATCAAATGGAAATCAAAATTCTGCTGCCAGTGAATTAGATCTGCACGTTTCTTCTTAATTCAAACATGCTCAGAAGAATATATTGCAAAAACAAGACTACTTCTACAATTGCCAGAAATCTTCTTGCTAAATCCACACTCATGACTTCATTATGTTTCATTTAGCTTTATTAAAAGATGTTTCCTTATAGCAGCGCCTGATGATTGGTGAGTTGCAGAAGTTAACAATTCAGCCAGCCCCAAATCAAAGCACTCACTGTCTAAAAAATTTACTGATCTGAGATGCAAGAATCCAAGCCCCTTGTGAATAATTATTTGGCTACAACAGAAAGCTACAGAATCATATTAGTAGGAAATCTAATGGCTATTTGTCGTACGAAAGGTCTAGACTGACGAACAATTACAGAAATAAACAATAGAAAATTGAATGGTTTGAGACTGTGCTGGATCTTATAGAATGTATGTTCATTAGAAGTGAAATCACAGCCATTGCTTAAAGTATTTATAGTATGACTGTGTTTGAGGCTCTGCTTCAAAGAGAAAAATCTTAAAGCTATTTATAATTGAAAAAGGAGTGATTTTTTTTGTATATAGGAACAAATCTAAATGTATAGAATTCATTGTGTACTTATGCATTTTTTTGACCAGTTGTTTTTGCTTTCTTCTTCTTCTCCCTTTGATTTTTAAAGGCATGTCGGCCCCTTGGAAAAAACTTGAGGGTCATCCAGATAAAAACATTTAGTATTCCCAATCAAATAATGGTATTTGTACAGCAATTCCATCTTTCTAGGAATGTTAAGAATTCACCTATTCAGGGAAAGGAACATTCCAGAGTTCTGTCTGTTACCAAATTAGTGAGTTTGTACATCTTTAAATCTTTTTCTCCTTTTCAGAGATTTTTCATGGTAAGAAAAGTGATAGAAGATTGAGAGGATATGTGGGATCATTAAAAATATAAGATCTCTGGGCTTCCAATAAAATTGGAAAAGGAAAAGCCTGTGGGTATCCTTGGTTTGAACTAAACAACAGGCGTATAATCCCTGATGCATTTAAATAAAATACTGAAGAACTCAAAATTGAATGAACATTAGAATAAGAAATGTCCATTAAGTATAGGAAGTCAGGGTGGTACTTTTGATGTGTGAAACAGAATAAATGTTGGCATAACTGTCACTGTTGTGCTTATAATAATAACTGCGGCATTATGGCTAAGAATGGTAGTAAATGCTGATGGACTAGTAAAAAATTCCATGAAAAGTACCCACATAAGCCAAAGGGGATTCCGGTAGGTGGAGGGGGAGGATGAAGCTATGACTAACCTAATTTTTATTTGTTTCTTTTATAGGAGATTCTTTTCTCTTGAGGGTCGACAGGCTGTCCCCCCTCAAGAGAAAAGAAGGAAGTTTTGGAGTTGTTTGTGGGTCCATGGGGATTGCCAGTCTAGAACCGCTTTTACCTTTTCTGGGTCCATTTCTATCCCTTGGGTTGAGATGTGATAGCCTAGGTCAGTGGTGGTAAACCTTTTATTTACCGAGTGCTGAAAGGTACGCACTTTGCGCATGCCATCCTCCATGTGCACTGCATGCGATGATGCACTGCAACTGCACCATCTGCGCATGCATGCAGCTTTTGCACATGCAATGTACACTCACTGTGCACAAGCACTCATGCACACATGAGCAATCGCATGTGCATGCGCAGGAGAGCTTTGAAAACCAGCTGGATTTCCTGCTGCAGTTGCGCACATGGACAGCAGAGGCCTGAAGATCAGCTGGGTCTCTGCAATCGTGCATGCAAGCATGCTCAATTGCATGTGCATGCTCAGCTGGAGGTAATTTGGCCGACAGCTTGTGTGCCCAGCAAGATGGTTTTGCGTGCCACCTGTGGCACTCATGCCATAGGTTCGCCATCACGGGCCTAGGTAATCTAAAGCGGATTTATGAAACTCGCATTTTGACAGTTTTACATACAGTTTTGCTGTCAGTAATTTCTTTAGCACTTCCCGCACTAGCTTCACATGTTCTTCTAAGTTTTCATTGTAAATAAGAATGTTGTCTAGATACACAAGGACCCCTTTGTACAGGTGCTCATGCAGGACCTCATTTATCAGCTGCATGAAGACTCCTGGGGTTCCTTGCAGTCCAAACGGCATTACTCTGAATTGGAAGCTGCCTAAGGGGCAGTTGAAGGCACTTTTCCATTCATCTCCTTCTTTGTACAAAGGGCCCTTGTGTATGCCTCAGTGGGCTAAGGCCTCTCCAGATTGACCATCAGAAGCTGAATGGTATTATACCATGTATTATTCAAATGACAGAAATGAAGCAATTATTGTTGGAAAAAAGAGGAAAGAGGAAAAAAGGAGGAAGCAAATAACAGTTGAAAGAAGTCATTGCTGTATAACGCTAAAATGTCCTGGTTAATAGACACCTGCTTGATGGTGAGTTACATTGTAATTGTTGCTTGTTTTCTTATTCTCCATCATTCAATGTCATTTTCCTTCTTACTATTAATGACTCTAGTCTTTGTATATTGTCAGAGCAACAGTCAGATGCATCTAGGGTCATGCCATATTTACCTAATTTCACTTTTTTTCCATAATGGAACTTTGTCCTTCCATTAATAGGTTATTGTGTAGGTTACAGTAGTTATGAAAACTGCAACTAGTTATTTAATAACTTGGTGTTATAAGGGCCTGGGAACATGTCACTGATTGAAGAGTTTTTCTGATTTGCGAGCAGGCTAGTGTATGCAGCATAGCATAGTGCCTATGCTGCTATGCTATGAATATTTTACAGCCTACTTTTGATAAAAGCATTCTATAAAAATTGGTGGAAAAGGCACATTGCCTGACAAATTAAAAAAAAGCAGCTCGTGTTCCACATATTTTCTAGTCTTCCTCAATTTATTATTGGAATTAATTGTTTTATCTTTTCAACATTAGAAATAACTTGAGGAGGAGAAAAAGATGCTGTACAGGCAATCTGCTTGTTCATTAGTAGGTAGTCCATTAAGTTGTTTACAAATGACTAAAAGGCTAATTTGGACACCGAAAGCTGCTGACAAGTGTACCCACTGGCATGTAATGTGGGTCCGATTCAAATTATCTTTTTAACCAGGAAGAAACATTAAGGAATGAGCTTCAGTGCTCATCCATTCAGTTCCCCTGCTACTTATAGAAGACAGAAGTAAATAAATAATTGATCATCCTCAGATTACTTGTAATTTCTCTTTGATTTCCCAAAGATCAGATAATCTAGCAATATAGCATAGCAATATAGCATAGATGACCCTTTCAGTTTGGAAGGGTAGATAAATGCTTAGGTTTGCATATTCTTTATCAGTTTCTTATTTAAGTTGAGTTAGATGGGTCAGGTAAAGATAGTTAAGTAAAGCATGTGCCTAATTCTGTTTTGCTGTTAAAGGAAATCCTCTAGTGACTCAGAACTGATATTAACAATATGAGTAAGAAAAACATAGAATTTTGTAAATAATTTTAGCATGCTTTACTATATTTACATCTGGCAGTTTACACCCATATTTAGTATTGCCTGAGTTGTCGCCTTCAAAAATGCCCAGATCTTTCATATTTTCTCCAGAATGGTTTCACTGTCTGCTCAGGGTTTGTCAGAATAAACATAGGGGACAAAAGAAAACCTATTTGGAAAAGATGTTAAGTCTTTAAAAGAAAAGTATGAAGGTTTCGTTTGTTATGGGATTTTAAGGCATCTCAATGGTACGGTTCATTCAGTAGGAAGGTATTACCTTTGGGCAAAACAAGTCTATTTGCAGCCACTTGAGAAGCATTAGACAGTGATGTCCTTGAATCACAATACAGAGCAAGCATGCACCGAAGCTTTCTATCTTTAGGAAACACTACATTTGGGATATATTAGAACTGGCTATTGCGCCAGGGTTTTTCTCTAAAATTGATTATATGGTAGCTAATTTCTCTCCTTATTTCTTTTTGTGAGGAACACATCTTTACTTATTTCATTTAATACCAACACTAGTCTCAGTCTTTCAATACAGTGAAAATATTTCAGGCAGAAAGGAGAAAGACAGATATTTAATTCTTATCACCACAGAAAACCTTTTGGCCCATGCAGATTCTTTTCTTTACTTAAAAAATAAATAAATCAATTTTTCATTTTAAAAATTTATTCCTGATCCATGGATAATCTGGTCAGATAGAGATCGTGTTATTTTTCCTTGTCAAACCGCCATGCTGAGCTGTTTATGAATATTGTAATCTTCTGTTTTCCTTTGGGGGCCTAATGCAGGCTTCTCCGTGTATTCCCCCCTCCCCAAGCTATACTGTTCTAGAGGAATCCCTACATAATTGCTTCCCTATCTCACACCCTTAAATAGTTTATGGCTGTGTTCACATACATGCCCAAACATAATTTTTTAGCCATAGTGGCCAGGTTGACACATAATTGTAAGCTATGATTATCTACGTGGTACCCATGGTTATGAGTGTGGCTGCCAGCACTCCCCTTGGGAACTGCTAGGTTCCCTGAGTGACTTGATTTTTTAAAAAATATATTGTTTTAATTTAACCAAAATTAAGTGAAAACCTTGCATGTTGCAAAACAAGTTGCTAACTATCTACTTTCTAATATCTTTAATTACGTAGACTCCATATGACTGCTTAGAAATTGAAACTTTCTGATAGTTGTAGCCTACTGCCTTGTTTAGAAATGTGCCCAGAAGCTCAAAATGAGTCCCCACGTAAGCTGGTTTCAGTAGGGAAAGTGTTAGCAACTGAAGGGAAGGCCAAAATATCTTGAAAATATCACATCTGGCATGGAAGTTGTTTTCTGAACAAGCATGGCTATCAGTTCAATTATTTTCCCAATCTTGCGTTAAGCCAGAAGTTAGCAATCCCAAAAGGAAAAACATGTAATCAATGTTAGCATTATATGCAAACTGTGCTCATATATTCTTTTCACTATGGTGCTCCATTAAGTTGATTGATGGGCAAGAAGATCAACTAAAACATGAGCCTAACTTTCATTTTGTTTCTCAATAATGGACAAAGACCTTATCATGGGACCTTTGTTTTTACCAAAGAGATGAATTATTTAAGCATTTAAATAATTATTTAAACAATCAGTCTCCAGGAAATTGGAAGGGCAGAACAGCAGAGGAATTAATTGTCTGGTGGGTGCTTGCAGTAGCTGGCCATCTGTACTGAGCATTGGCAAGCCACTGGCAGTATCCTAATCTGTACAGAAGTTTCTCAAACTGGATTAGAATCCAGATGGCATTAGCATATTCAAGTAAGAAATAGTTGAAGTCTGCCATGTAGCAATGCCCTTAGAATGCCTAGCACCCCTAAAAAAATTATTTTCCCCCAAAACTGGAAAAAACATTTTCATACTCTCACTTTGCCTGTTGGTAATATTCTCTCCAGGTCTTGGTGTTGGAAGGTGAAGTCTCTTCCTGCTTAAATATTGTCTATCCTGGCTCTGGATTCATTAGATTAACATGTCATCATGCCAAGGAACTTCACTAACCTTTTTGTGTTTTTTGTTTGTGGTTTTCTTTATTGCATCCCTCTCCTGAAAACAAAACAGTGTTCTGAAGAAAACAAGACCACAGTTGCTCTGGTGTCGACAGGAAAGTGCACATTGTATTTGATTTAATTTATATTGGGTTTTCTGCCTTCAGAATGAAAAGGATAAGCAGAGAAATTATTGTAAACAACTCATAACCCAGAATTTACTATAGTTTGGCATTATCGTATTTTTCGATGTATAAGACGCATCTAGATTTTGGAAGATGAAAATAAGAAAAAAAAGTTGTATTTGGAAAGGATGGATGGTTTGCCTATTAAACCTTGGCAAAATTAGCTAATGTTATAAAAGAGAATGCGTTCAAAACTGATGTGTGTAATTATCTAAAGAGAAGCTTGTAACCCATGTCCATTTTCTTCATATTCAAACTATTATGCTGTCTGCAGCTTATACATCATACTCCTACCACAAATCTTGGAAATTTGGTAAATATACAGCTAATTAACCAAACTTTACAATTACAATCAACATGTGAACAAATGTGATATCATCTCTTCACAGTAGTTCTTGCGGACTGAGGTAGGATCTACAAGTTTATCAAAATGGGGAAAAAAACTTTATTTAAAAAATAGGCATTTAATGACATAGAAAATACTCAGAACTGGAAATGCTGGAAGGTCATAAAGGCTGAGTGATTCTGGGAAGAAAATAAGACGAGTGAAAAAGAATAATGAAGATTATTGCCTCTGGGGGCTGGGGAGAGGGAGTACAAGATGCGTGGGGAGGGGTGGTTTGGGAGGCCAAAAAATGAGTGAAAAATGGGCCATTTTTAGTCTCCTCCCTCCCCCCACGCATCTTGTATTCCCTCTCCCCAGCCCCCAGAGGCATTTTGCAGGGCTCCAGAAGCCTCTGCTCGGCTTGTTTTTGCCAAAAAACGGCCTGTTTTTGATGAAAACGGGACGCCCAGGTGGAAGCTCGGGAGGCCAAAAATGGCTGTATTCGATGTATAAGATGCACCACAATTTTCACCTTTTGGGGGGTGGAAAAGTGTGTCTTATACACTGAAAAATATCAAATCAAATCAAATTTAAATTTTATTGGTCATATACACAGTCATACATGGTACGATATGCAGTGAAATGCTTACGCAACCGCAAGTAAGTTAGGCAAAATGGGAAGTGGGACGGGGTGAGGTAGAGTCATGGTTGGTAGGAGATAAGTTGGGAAGTGGGACGGAGTGAGGTAGAGTCATGGTTGGTAGAAAGAAATATGACCAAGGATATATAATTTACAATATATAACAGTAAATATAAAGACTGAAGTGACAATCTGGAAATTCAGTTGTGTTTATGAACAAAACAGAAATAACAAACTTAAAAAAAACAACATCTAAACCCAATAAAGAAACAGCCATTGACTGGAAATACCTTCTACATCATCTGCTGCCATGCGCAAAAGAGATTCAGTAAAATTAACTTCAATGCTTTTCTTCTCCAAAATTTTTATGATAATATCTTGCGTGAGACCTGGGTTTTCCCTTTCTGCCTGTATTTCAAAGGAGAGATTTCAGATTTCTTCTGACATATTGAAAGCAGTGAACAGCTTCCAAGAAAGCTACAGTATTAATTTTTAAGAAACCTAAGTAGAACTAGCTTATCATAAACATTGATTTTGCACTGCCATTTTTAACTCCAAAGTAAAGACCATATTTCTTGAACTAAATCAGTATTTTCACCTATAATCTGGCCCAATTAGTCTTTTCTTTACTTTCCTTGCAGTATTTATTTCTGTGAATCATTCCTTCTTTCACACTAACTGAAATACAGTCCTCAGGTTACAGCCTTAACAGGGACCAGACATGCAGTTACTAAGCAAAGTGGTTAAGAAAAATGTCACATGAACACACTGCTAAGCAATGGAGTTCTGGCAACTCTTGAGGGCATTAGATGAGGATTGTGAGGCCATTAAGCAAGTCCTTTTCCTTCTGCAGTCTTCTCCCTGACTGGGGCAGGCAAATTCTCTTGGGCCGATGAAGCTCCACCTCCCTGCTTTGCTCACCATGCAGATCCTGGGGCTGCAACTTCACTCAGCCCATGGGTCAGCAATGGGAGAAAAATGACGATGAAGCTCAGCTGGTGGCAGCAGCATTGGGGATAGGTGAGCAGTCAAAAGGGCACAGATGGGGAATGGACAGGCACATAGAGGGAGCTGAAGCAGAGGCTGCTTGAACAGGGAAGGAGAATATGAATATGGGACATTGTGATCAGTTGTGAATGTGAGTCGGTTGCCAAGCACCTAAATTTTGATCGCATGACTGTGAGGGTTATACAATAGCTAGTATTTCAACGGGTAGTCATAACTACCATCCGTTCAGCAATATTGTATATTTGAATAGTTGCAGGATGAATGAACATAACTCAAGAACTATCTGTGAAAATTGTATGTAACATCTGTCTTTGTTCCCTAATGACATGACTAAATAAAATTAAGATAGTGATAATCTTCACTGTTTCCTCTTATTTTTCAAGCTACATCAGAATTATTTTTAAAAACTACCCATAAGTTAGATAGGTAACACGGATAAATAATAAACAGGCAGATATCAAACATTGTCCCAAAATGCTGCAAAACCTAATTTTTCCTGAATTCCCTGTTCCTTTTTAAAGAAACATCTCAGAATGTTTTTAGAGTACTCATTTTTCAGGCTTAAAACGACTGTGAAATACAGGCAGTCCCCAGGTTAAGAACAAGTTCCATTCTTCAATCTCCCTTTAAATTGAATTTGTATCTAAGTCGGAACTCATACTTGCAAACAAATTGCCAATTACTAAACATGGTGAATGGCATTTTCTTTCCTTGAGCTGACCAACTTCTGAAGCCACGCAATGTTCTTATAAACTACTAAAAAACAGACTGTATATAAAAATGTGTATCAGCGGTCCATGCACAGATTCAGTGGTTTATCGGCTTGAGGAAGGCGAATACTGTCTACCATTTTTAGCAATGGGCAACCTGTTTGTAAGCATAAATTGTCTGTAAATTGGACATTCCTAATCCCGGAATGCCTGTACCAAAATTCAATCATACAATCGACAATAAACTATGGGCCAAGATTTTCTTAGGATAACTTTAGAAAACAAATTAAAATGATTTTAATTATCTCAGTTATAAATTAGAGAAACTCTATTTTCAACTGTTCTATTTCTGACTTGGTAAAGAATATCAAGATACTATCTAGCAATATGAATTGGCTGATCCCAGGAATCTCAAGCCATCTAAGTAGCTGATGTCTCTTGCATCACTGAAGCATAAGAGAAACATGTCCCCTTAAATGTCCCCTTCCTTGAATACTGAGTTTCAAAAACCAGCACACCATCCTCAACATCAAGCTTTGGATAAATATGTGCTTGATAGCATTTATGAAAGAGCTTTGTGATCTCTTCAGCACTCTTTTCCTGAAGATATATGTTCCGGGTGGGG
>JANHFJ010006026.1:61643-73769 GCA_032468195.1 Cerberus rynchops
TCTAGACTTCCGTTTTATGAACAATAGTGACACAAGCTTTTTCACATCAATTTCCTGCAAACTGAAGTGAAAGAACAGATGCTAAAGAACACATCAGAGTTTCTAGTATGTCAGTTTTGCCATCTATTGGTGATTTTTAACATTGGAAACATTTTTCATCAACCCATTTGGCAAGTTTTTTCTAGGCTTTTAAGATTTCCCAATTGATTGGGACTCAGTTAAGGATAGCCGATCATCCTATGCCTTCTGCCATCTGTTAAAGGAGAAAATTGTCATCAAAACAGTTCAGGAGTTTCCTGGAAGGACCATACTAAGCAGAGTAATAGCTGTGAAAAAAATAATGAAGCATCTTAACTTACTTTATCTATAGGGCTATGGATATCTAATAGGGCTATAGGTCTGGGAAATACAATTATGAAGCTTTAGAATTTTTACAAGCACAACACCTTTGCTGGGTATTAAAGCAGTCCAATTTATACTATGCTTCAATATGAGTTTGAAAAAATGCAAATGTTTCAGAGTTCATATAATTTTATAGTTGCAACACTTTTTCTGTCTGTCATGGAATCCTGAAAAAAGTCAGAGTGCTTTAATGAATGACCAAGGGCTTTATACTCATAGCTGCACAAGATCTGAAGCACTTTTTCAAAGCATGCTGGGCTTTGATACTAATATTAATAGCTATTGGGCTGTATTAGCTTCATACAATCCTGTCAGGTTTCAACTTGAGTATTGGTTCCTTGGGTATAAGATGGCAATAGTAATTATTAGAGTTCTCCCAACAAATTGGAGTGGAAACAGTTTCTTGAGTACCCAAGAATCCAGAAGCTTCTGAGAATGCCTAAGCCATTATGAAAGAATTAGCGTATCAAATGTGAACTGTAAGTATAGTAAAATAAGTCATTCTTGAACTTCTTTTCCCCGTTTAAGTTATGCAGTGAGATGGATGGCCTTTGGGTTTGGGTGGGAGATCCTGTTCCCATCTGCTTGTTGTTTTAGTAACAGACAGGTCTGATAGTGGGGCTGTTTTCATCTAACTCTAGGAACTGACTATTACCATCATCTCCCCTCACAGAATTGTTAGGAGGAAAAGTAAACAAGGATTGTATGCATACATGGTGTATGCTAATACTTCTAGATGAATTACTCATGATGCTAACAATAGCTCCTTTGACAAGCTACATAAATATCCCCCCTCTCTCTCATAGGCATACATGCACACACACATATACATACATACATATACAACATAGTGCACTGGATGCTAATAGTGCCTTGAGATAATTCAAGACAAATCCTTGCTACCATAAATTATTAGTGAATGAACCAAAGTGTCTTTATTCTGAAAACAATTTATTTTTGGATTATAGTTATTTGTATGCCGTCTACCTGAATGGCTCTAAGTTGTAAAACAGCCATCTGAGACATTTTTACTGATTAATTTAAAATAATCAGAGATTGCAGATGACAATCTATTAAAAAAACAACACATACTTTCATTTGAGATTATAAGAGGCAGGTATATGTCAAATTAAATAGATAAGCCTCTGGAATTTAGACAAAAATGTTCCCTAGAGAAGGCATTTCTGAGGAGAAAAATGGCAGCTGAACCCTGTGTTGGCTACTGCAGGAGCTTTGTCCCAGCAATGCTTTTCTGTGACTGATATTTGTGCTTTCTGAATGACTGCTACAATTATGCCACTAGTTTCAGCATAAAAATGAAAGAAAGCGACAGCTGCACAAGGGTGTAAAGGGTCTTAATTTCCAATTTAAATAGCCCTGTTTAGCTCCAGACAGCCTGAAAAGCTTCACAATGGAAATTAGCAGCAGAGCTGGTCAGTGTTTAATTACTCTTGTTTTTGCTGCATTTTCCTTTGTTTTGTTTCCTCATACTAAACAGTGTGGTATCCTTGCACTGAGAGGTGCACATTCCTTTCAGATGGATGTGGGGCTCGATTCTGAAGGAAAAAAAGTTATTTAAAAAGGGAGGGGAGGAAAGATTCTGTCAGAAGTCAACTAGGCAGATTGTACTATAATCCTGCAGTTATTGTCCCCTGCTTGCCTGTTCTACTCCTCACGGATTGCTATAGGTTACCCTCTTGATATCTTTGCCATGACCATAGACAGGATGCTGTCCACCAGCATTTCAAAATTATTGATAGAACATTGGCGGTTCTTTCTTCTTTGAAGTAGTTAGATTTCTCCTTCCCATTCCATCCTTGTTAAGTTCCCTTTTCCATTGTTGCCCCAGAAAGCCAACATTCCTAAAAATAATAATAATAATAATAATAATTGATTCCTGAATTTGATTTTTGTTCAGCTACTGAAAGAATTATATGTTTTATAAACACAAAATGAAAGAGCCTTTATGATAAACTGGAACATTTTGGATATCATCTCTTTTATTGCAAATGAGTGATTAACCTTGAAGTTCAGCGTGCTTTGATCTGCCTAACACTAGTGTGAGTCAATGAAAAGTCATGGATTCAGACAAAAATTCTTCAGTAATTTCAGTGTTGTAATTAAAATTTCTTCTCAAGTTACTAAAAAAAAACCCCTTCCTAATAATTTGTTCATTTAGTTTGTTCTCTTTCTGTATCTGTAATGTGAAAAAAACATACTGCCTTATCTGTGGTTAACTAGGCGGGTTACAGGACAAGCTAATTCTATTTTAAGGAAATTGGATTGATGGCAGAGAAATCTAGTCAAGGGAGGCATAATCAAATTGCAACTCCAGGGCTTTTTTTTATGTTCGTGGCACTCTTGGGATAAGTATTATGATCATCACTATTGTTACCCTCCTGCTCTCCTTTTCCTAAGAGTTTTTAACTATATTCTAAAAAGGCCCGCACCTGATTTTAAGGACTAAGACTTCTGAGAAGCTTGAAGGTTTGTGATTTGCCACCACCTAATCCTTCAAGAGATTAATGTCCTAGGAAGGCCTGATTAAGGTATGGATCGTGAATTCCTAGAAGAAGAAGCATAGCCTTTATTAGAATTCTCTGCAGCTTTTCAAGAATGCTCAGTATGAGACAGGCCTACTTTCCCACCTTATTAGGAAAGATGTAGTTAACTTATTATTTGGGATATTTAAAAATAAGACTGATATTAAAAGTGTTCTTTTTCTTTCCCAGATAGAAATTTTATTCTTAACATCAGTTACATCATATTTGGTTTCTGACATCACTTTCTAGAAGGCTGTGATGATATCAATGGAAGGGAATATTTGTGGCTCATGGTTGAACTGTGTGGCCCTTGGTTCTCTCACAGCTTAGTTGTTTTCTTACCCACATTTCATTACCCAACCAGGTAACTTTATCAGTGCCAAATATTGTTTATCTCTAGCTGCCAGGCACTCAGATAAATCTGACATCAACAGGCACATTGAGATAAATAATATCTACACACCCTTCAAAAAGCTAAAAATGAAACAACCCCCTCCCCCAAAAAACACTTCCTCACAGTCAGTCGACAATGCCAACAATTGCCGAGAAAAAAACAACATTCCCATCAACACTGACTGGATAAAGCTACCTGTATGAATCCCTTCTTAGCACTGATGATGTTGCCTAGTTGAATGATGAAAGAAAACAACCAAGCTTAAAGAGCACTAAGGACCCCATTAATGATATTTGACCAGATGTCCAGAATTGAGAACATTTATAAATGTAATTAATTATATATTAAACATCTATGTTTATATGTTTAATCTACTAGTATAGGTAGTTCTCAATTATAGCAATTGGTGTCAGAAACTACTTCGCTAATTGCCATGGTCATAAACTGCAAAATCATATAATCTTGCTAACTTATAATGGCTATGATGGCAATTCTGTTTCCAGTCATTAGGTGAACTCTGCACGGTTGTTACGCACAACATCATTTGTTTCCTATTTGTGATATCCCCATGACTTTGCTTTTCAGAAGCAGGCAGTCAAGGTTGCAAAAAGTGATTATATGATCTCAGGATGCTGCAATGTTGTAGAGTTGGTTGCCAGGTACCCAAATCGCAATCATGTGACCATGATCACATGACTACTACTTCAGGACTGTCATAACTTTGAAAAGTCGCTGAATTAATGGATGTTAACTGAGATGTGACTATATTTAAAAAGGCCATCCCTTAATAGAAAATTAACTTAAAATAAGTTTGGGGAAAAATGCAGAGTACAGCTTCTGAAATGTATTTCTCTAGAATGACCGTAGAATAGATTTGTATTTTCTTTTGTGTAATGACATAGTTTCTGTGTATGTGTGTGTATTTGCTTCAAGAATTAGGATTTATACATAAATTATGCATAAGTGATGCATATTGCCTATGTGTATTCTTTGATGATCTAATCAGGGCGGATGCATACATGTTGCCTTTATGTGTGTATTTCTGCACTCCCTCTTGTATCTATGTGCAACAGGAAGTGTAGGACAAATTACATGTGTTCTGTTCTGATCAGATGCCTGGGGGAAAGCTAAGAATGGAGCTACAGCTTCTCCTGTAGGAATACATTGGGCATTTTGGGGTAGGTTCTGGCTGGATCCAGCCCATTTTTAAATTCTTACTTTTTCCAGTCTTTCCTGCCATGTGACAGTTGATTCTAATTCTGTTTTGAGAAGATTAACCTGCTTATGAAAAAAGTCTTGAACTCCTTTATGCAATTTGTTTTCCAATATTCTGTTGGGTTAGATGGAAGACAAAGAACTCAAAATCTATAATGTGATTACAGTCCTCTGCTGGTCTAATTTTCAAAGCTGATACTTAGAGTATATTATGGAGAACAGATATGCAGAACTCTTCCACTTTGAAGGCTACAAGTGTGCTGACCTGAAAGCACTGAAAGCCAAGATCATGACCAATAATCCAAATTGAAAGCACTTAACCAAAAGAACAGTGCAAAGGTAGCAATGGGTCAAGTTATTTAGAAGTCAAAACCTGATTATGTATTTAGGCATGTAAATTGATGCAGATATTGGTTCAGAATTTCTGTGTTTCTAAGATATACCTTTAGGTAGGAAGTGCTAATTAGTCTTAATCAGATGAGGTGTCTTCACCTGTACAGCTTTTATCCCTTGCTTTTTGTCTACTAATTTTAATTAAGTGGTGCCTTTTTTTCCAATGGTTTGGTAGGTAGAAATTCATGTGTGAATTGGAATGAGGGGGGCTGTGATCCTAGAATCATGATTGTAACTTCCCATTCTGATCTAGTTTGAGAAGCTTCATGGATTACAATTATCCTCTGACAATATATCATCTGAAGGACAGTAACAGATAGGTAAGGAGGCAAATCATTCATGATCTAAAAGGCACTATGAAGAAATTAAGAAAATCACTCAGATATTCCGCCCTATGCTCCCATTGGAATATTCCTGTCTGTTCCATATGTTATCTAGAGAGATGTAGATCCTCAGAGCAGGATATCTTTAGCTGTTGTCAGACTTTCAAAGTAGGGAAGGTTAGGAAACAGGAATTGCTAGCAATCTTAAAATGTATTTTAATGCAGTTAGAATATTGTAACAGAATCTGTTATATCTGTTATCAAAAATGAAAGCCTGTCAGCTCACCTCTACTTCAACTTATATCTAACACAATTAAAATAGAGTTGAGTTACTTTTTCACATTTTCTTCTTTTCCCAAACCCAGGCGTCTTTTCTTTAACAGTTTGGATTAGCCTTCTTTCTCTGAGTCAAAACAGCGTTCTTTTATAGCAATAAAACAGGATTCTGAAAGTTATGTGGGGATGCTAAGAAAACAGATCCTCTCTTTGTACTGTGCATTCCAAGTCTTACCTAGGAAATAGAATAGAATAGAATAGAATAGAATAGAATAGAATAGAATAGAATAGAATAGAATAGAATAGAATAGAATAGAATAGAGTAACAGAGTTGGAAGGGACCTTAAAGGTCTTCTAGTCCAAGCTCAGGTAGGAAACCCTATACCATTTCAGACAAATGGTTGTCCAATCTCTTCTTAAAACTTCCAGTGTTGGAGAATTCACTACTTCTGGAGGTATGTTGTTCCACTAGTTAATTGTTCTGTCAGGGATTTCTTAGTTCTAGATTGCTTCTCTCCTTGATTAGTTTCCATCCATTGCTTCTTGTCCTGCTCTTGGGTGCTTTGGAAAGTAGCTTGACTCCCTCTTCTCTATGGCAACGTTTGAGATACTGGAACACTACTATCATGTCACCTTTAGTCCTTTTCATCAAACTAGACATACCCAATTTCAACAACTGTTTTGTATATGTTTTAGTCTCCAGTCCCAATCTTTGTTGCTCTTCTATGCACTCTTGCTAGAGTCTCAGCATCTTTTTTTACATCATGGTGCCCAAACCTGGATGCAATATTCCAAGTGTGGCCTTGTCAAGGCATTATCCAGTGGTATTAACACTTTGTGTGATCTTGATTCTATCCCTCTCTTAATGCACCCTAGAACTGTGTTGGATTTTCAGAGTCTTGTTATGGTTTATTATCTTTAGAAATTGCAACAATAGTATTTCCCTTCTGTGTCCTCTGGACCTTTTTTTCCTACTCATTTCTATCTTCTACCCATTTCTTTCCCCTCTCAGTGACTCATGCCATTTTCCTACTTGGGTTGTTCTGGGATGTGTGAGATAATCAGTGCCTGGTTGTTATTATTTTTGCTCTTAGTGCAAGTAGAGCGCTACTGTTGCTAGCCTCAATTCAGCCAAAGGTTATGGTACAACTAGAGGGAGGTGGAAGGCAATCAGTCAGAAAATGAATGTGGGCGCTGAAACTCACAATTTATGAAATTATATAGTGCTTAGAGTTTTTTTTTAAAGCAGTAACAAACCTATTAAAATCTTTCTAAGTTTTGGATTACCACTTTTATTGATTATTCATTATTTGTGTTGCATTTGGTTTTTCAGGACTATTGTTAATGCCAACGAAAGACACCTAGTGGAAAGAGGACTGAGAAACGTGATGGTTAAATATGGAGCAATAGACTTTCCTGCACTTTTGACGTTCTTATCTCTTGAGTGCTATGCTGATTTATTCCCTTTTTTATAGTCAAAGTTTCTTCTGCAACTATTTTAAATTATATCCTTCCTTGGGAATATTTGTCTGCTAACTGCATTTCTTACCTTTGTTATGAGGGGTGTGTGTGTGTGTGTGTGTGTGTGTGTGTGTGTGTGTGTGTGTTAGGTTTTTTTTTAGGTGGGTTACATCTTTAGCATGAAGTTCATGCTAAACTTGGACTATAACATATTTGTTCTTGCTTTCCCTTCGTGTTGTTGTTTTATTGCTTGCTATTGCTAGCTAATGATATCTGATGAGATAGATTCCTTCTGTTTCCAATGTAATGTTTCATTTTGCTACTTTCAGCTCTTGCCTCCCTTCGTTCTTTTTGTCATATTTCTGATCATGCAAATCTAGGTCCTGTGAGAAATCAGACGCTATGAAATATGAAAATTGCTTGGGAAGTAATTGGAGAAACAGTGTGACATGCGAAACCCGTGGAGATAATGCTCACACCTACTTATTCACAATATTTAATTTTTAATGACAGTTTTAATTAATAGAATATAGGTCTTTGGGCTGTTCAGAGGCAAGAAAGAGATGGCTGGAAGGTGCAGGATGGTGAATAAAGGGTGCCATTAAAATATGTGAACTGCACATGCTTGACATGAGTGTATGGCTATATGTGTGTAGGAAATCTCCAAAGCAATGTAAAAATTGCCATTATGTCACAAAAAGCAGATTAATCCCTCAGCAACTTCCTGCCAAAATCCATTATGAGGCAAGGGCTCATCTATGGCTTACTAACTCCTGAGAGATTTTTTTTTAAAAAGTAAAATCTATGAAAACAATCACCTGCTGTGATTTCTTTCTAGAATGTATAAAATACATCTAACAATAACATTTCCATATAGCTAGTATGAAAGGAATATCACAAGTCTGTTGATAAATTCTGTAAATACAAATAATAGGAATAGTATAAAAATGCAAAAGTTTCTGCTAAGGGGCTGTAGGTAGGCAGAAAAAGTAAATATTTTGCATTCAACTTTTGTTTTTCCAAGTTTTATAAATAGAGAGAAGTAAACCAAAGAAGGAAATTTTTCTCAGTGACTGTAAATTAATTGGAATAAAATACAATATATCATGAAAGAATCACTTGCAAGAATTAGTGCTTTTGTTGCTGCTTTTGATTTACTTACTGTGCTCTTTTGACAATAACTATAAATTACTAGTTATATTGCACCTACCATATTGCTAATCTCCCAAATATGAAACATGTGTCCTAGGAAAGTAAGACAGTTCAATTCTTCAAAACATGTGTTTCATAACAAACTCATGCAAATCACATCTTTTTAAAATATTAAAGTAGGCAGGTCTTTTTTCAGGGTGTTGCAATTGCTTCAAAATCTGTTCCATTCCTGTCTGTTTAACTGTATGTGAATATATACTGAACCACTTGGTCCTAGGAATGAAGGATTTGCACAACCCTAATTAATTGTTTTCATTGCCCAGGTATTAACATGGGTTTATTTTAGTTAAGGGGTAGATTGCTAATTTGCTTGTCCTCATTATAAAAAGTATGGCTCTATTGGCTGTAATGAAAATTAGGGAATCTTTAATTTCCCTATGATTGTATATTTCTGGGGCTTTCCTGCATATGTACCTTCCAGATGAGCTTGGGCTACCACTTCAAACAGCCCCAGCTATCACAAGCAATAACTGGAAAGGCTAGTAGGTGGTTGCCTGCCTTAATGCATACTAATTGCTCAAAAGTCCAATTCTCCTTAGCTTTTAAAGACTTGTTCTGTATGATTGGATGGTTTAAGATACTGTTTTTTCTTTATGCTGAATGCTACCTCTGATCATTTTCAGAATTCTGAAATCTACAAGTTGACTTTGGATCAATACAACGAGGCAGTCACCAATGCAGAAGATCAAATCAGGTAAAAAAAAAACTACCTTATTTTTGCTGTATCTTTGAAACCTATAAATACAATGATTTCCACAAAGTGTCCGTGAAATGTAGGTCACCTAAAATTTTTTCTCCAAAGTTCGAGATAAGGTTAGACTGGAAGTTGGATGTAGTCATCATAAGGGCCACAACACCAAACCTTTATACATTCATGTAAAAGCCTGTAAGAATAGTGAAACCCTTGTCTATATAGAAAAAAATCCAAGAAGCCAAATAAGGAAACAGCACTAAAACTCAAGGCATATGTGTTTGTCAACTCATTCCTATTAGACTGATCCCAGGTTATTACCCTTCCCTAGCCTTGTGGATCCCGCAGTATTACTTATGTGAGGCCTCCCTTCTGCTTGAGACATCCTGAGAGGGCAAGGGCAAAAGGTCATCACTGCCCCAGCCACTGGCTGCTCCTTCCCGCTTGCCTGCTTCTCTCATCACTTCTACGATCTTACCCTTTCCTTGTTATGACTATAGAATGAAAAAAAACTACATCTCCAGAGCGCAGATTAAGAGGAGAGCAAACAGCCAGGTACGGAATAGCAAGCTCTAGCTCTAGCCCTAACTGTGGTAATACTTAAATGAGGAGTTATGATGGATGTGTGGTTACTCTACTGCTATGTATGTATGTTTTTTGTTGTTAGTCTGGTTTTCTTTAGTTTTACGTTCTTCTTATCTCCATCAATTTACTTTGCTCTACTCCAAGCTATTCACCCATTGAAATGGGTAGGAAATAGTATTGCCTTCTTATGGACTGTCCCTTCAAGTTGAGCGAGCCATGCCCCATATAACTTATTTTTTCCTGTGCATTATTACATTATTGAAAAAAAAATGACTTAAAGCTGCATGCAGTAATTCTGAGACCTCAAACCGCATATTTTAAATTTGTAATCTAGATGGATTTATATGGCCAAGGATTAAATTTGTTTGTCTCTGATTCTTGGGGAATCTGCAATTAGAATCGGCCAAAACAGTTCTGTGGTTTAGTAGCATCTAAATGACATCCTCAGAGGCAATCTGTTCCATACAGTGCAAGGCTACTATTAAACAGACATTTTTCTGATCCTGGTTCCTTTGAATTCAACTTGGTATGGGATCTCGAGCAAGCCCTTGAGCAAACAAGCATTTTGAATAGACGCTGGAAGCCTACTTGTAGTCGTTGCAGTCTGAGCATCACAATTTGCACTAATTGCAGCTTCTGAGTCATCTTCAAAGGCAGCTCCATGGTGGGGGGATTGTCCAGTATAAGGGCATCTCAGGTTAGGTATGTCTATAACAATGTACTAGTTCCAGCAGGAGATGTGACTCCAGAAGGATCCCCAAGTCACAGAGTAGCTCTTGGGAAACTGCAGCTCCATTGAGAGCAACTATTGAAGCTGATGTTAGATAACACTGATTTTTACAAACATTCAAGCCATCCACAGCTGCCAGACCCATTTGTGAAGAGTTTAATTAGCTTTTGAACTCAAACAACAAAGAGCCTTGGTAATACAGTGATTGGAATGCAGTATTGCAGGCTAGTTCTGCTGACTGCCAGCAGTTCGATCCTGACTGGCTGAAGGTTGACTCACCCTTCTATCCTTCGGAGGTTGTAAAGTGAGGACCCAGATATGCTGGCTCTGTAAACTACTTAGGGAGGGCCGTAAGGCACTATATAAGTCTAAGAACTATTGCTGTTATTATTCAAGCATATACTCAGGAATCTTCTCATACTGACAATTTGCCACCTGACTAGATAAAGATAGAGGTGACTAGATAAAGTTCAATGGCATTTAAAGGGATAAAACTTTGCCCTCTTGTGCCCACACAGAGATTCCAGACTAATTCCCTGTTTGACTCCTACTTCCAGCTCACCCAGTGTGTCTCTTTACCATAGCATTCGCTGCATGGCCCTAAGTAGTGATATACAACTGGTATATTATCATCTATCTATGATGTACAGCACACTGGCAAGCTGTTCTAGAGAGTAAGGAAGATGATGTTGATAGAGATATGCAAAATCCATTACTAAAGTGATGAGAGGTTAAAGTATCTTAAGTCTTCAACAGACTGAAAATATGTGGAAGAGGTTTAGAATAATTCATATGAGAATAAACCCAATCAAACTTATGGGATTCTGTTATTGCCATTTTTAATAAAAGTAGTTTTGGCCTTCCTATGGAGTTGGTGTCCCAGTCTGGTCTACTTGCTGGTGCTAACATACATCATTCCTAACTGACACATCATTTCCCCCAGTGCTTCATGGAAAAGGGCCAATCCTTGCAACACTCAGCATTGGAGCATCCAAGGCTGAAATTCTCTTCCTCTTCAATAACCAAATAGAGCCACTCACTCAAATAGGAGACAGATTTGACAAACAGGGAAAAAACCAAGGGTTTATAGCTGCACTTTGGGAGAAAAATGGGGCTGAATTTAGGCCAATTTTGTTTTATTTTAACTGTAGTTAAAATTTTGAAGACCCTGTGATACATATTGTGCCTTTCTTTTTAGGTAGGGACTATAGGAGCTTGATATGAGCTTCAATAAATCTTAATCATTGGCATCTATATCTTTATTATAAGATTCCCAAGTATGTGAAACATAACAATTATATGTACTGGGAGAAATGTTTAGATTAAATAAGAAAGATAGAAATAAAGATAGAGATAAAGATGAGGAGTGTGGGAAGTGAATACATTTTTAAAAAATGGATAAAAATTGAAATATTAAAGAGGAGAAGGGATGAGGGATAGGAAAAAATTGACTTTTAGACATTGAGGGAGTTTGTTGTAGGCTGATAGAGGAAGAAACAAAATTAGGGGAAATATTAGAATGTAGATTTTAAAAGAATAAACAAAGATAACAGATAAGGATTAGAGGTTTATAGATGTTAGGTATTTTCTTTCTTTGCTGTTTAAATAATATTAGGAGGATCAGTTGATAAATGTGATAAAGATTATTAATATTGTTATTGTAGTTGGCATTAATATAAATGATGCACAGAACCAACACTGTCCACATACAATAGGGATGTATACATTAAAAAAATAGAAATGGAACTTGGGATAGAAAAAAAAACTGAGGAAAGTGGAGGGATGGAGAGGAGAAGGAAAGAGGGAAGGAGAGGGAAATGGAGGGTAGAAGGAAGGGAGGAGAGGAGAAGGAAAGAGATGGAAAGAGAAAGGAGTGGAGAGGAGAAGGGAGAAAAGGAGGT
>JANHFJ010006028.1:0-14780 GCA_032468195.1 Cerberus rynchops
CGGACCTGATAAAAGGCCCCCCTGGAGACGGCTGCAATATGATCTTCCAGCGACAGCCGTACATCCAGGAGGACACCCAGATTGCGAGCCCTTTCCGTGGGGGACAGAATCTCCCCCCCCCCACGGCCAGCAATAACTCAAGCTGGCTGTATCTGGGCGCTGGAAACCACAGCCACTCGGTCTTGGCCGGGTTGAGCTGAAGTTCTCTGAATGAGAACTTTGTCACTTTTTATTTTTAGTTTAAAACAAGCTATTAGCAAACAATTGAAAATATAGGTAGAAATACATTCTATTCTAAGTTGCATAAAAGATGACATAGCACAGCCTATTGCCAACTCATTGTAATCCTGAAGTTTGTTTAGGAAATAGTTGGGAGCAACATGAAACACAAGAAGCTTAGACTGCAATGCAAAATTGCTCTCAGAAAGACAGATGTATAGGTAAAAGTGTACTTTAGATTAAATTCTGTTGAGATAATGCCTGAAGAGAGATTCTTTGTAAAGAATGGGAGTACACATGCACATAAGAATCTTGATATAGATCTTAAGAATTATGTCATTTTTTAAAAATTAGCTGTTATAAAGAAATATATAAAGACTGCAACAAAAGAGGCATTGTTATTCATTTTTGGTGAAATGGATATCTTCAAAGATTGTTAGGTAGAAGCAGTTTCTTCATGCTTTGCGATAGTATATTGTTATACGGGAGTAGGAATGTGTTGAATATGTACACTACTTTGAGTTATTTGTAAAAATAATAAAGGTGGAAAATTAAAACATAATAAAATAAAATAATCCTGATTATTTGTAGGAGTCTATCTCTTCAAACCAAACAACATAGATAATAAAATTGTGAATAATAAAGCTGTGGAGAAAACCCTTTATACATGCCCAAATGTCTGGGTGACATTTATCACATGTGTAAATACAAACCAGAAGCCATGTATGTGTGAGACCATTTGCCAAAGACATCAAGCTCTGGGTTGTATTTTGTAATTGCAGCTTTTCAACCTTACACTGCATATAATGATGGCCATCCTACCTGGATGTACCTCAGTCTTTTTAAAGCCACTTCTTATGAAAAGATACTGTATTGGATAAAATACTGTATCTGGCTCTTTATTTGAAAGCTTTGTTTTGCTTAGAAAAAAAATCGAGTGAGTATCTTTTGAGAACAAAGAAGCAAATTCTTCCAAAAGCACTGCCTTTCCCAACAGCAATTTTACCACTCCCAGCTGGAGGATAAAATAGTAGCAGGAGAGCATTTTATGCTATAGGAAAAAAAATTAAATTAAAAACAACCCAGAAGTCCTATTGTATCTTAAAGACTAATATATATATTGTTGCATAAGCTTTTCTTAATAGTTGCATGAAGTGTGCAAATTTTTGATATTGCTGTATATGTGTATGGTTGACAATAATATACTATGCACATCACAGATGATGTAACATTTATATAAGTCTTTCATATAGGGAGGGGCTACAGCCACATGATTTTGATCTTAATTTAGGGCAAACGGAAAGCAAACCCAATCTATTACTTTTGCTTTAATCTCTAACATGATACATGATATGAAAATTAGAAAAAGGAAATTAAAGGGCGATTGATGCTTTGGAAAAAAAAGTCTTTGTTGGCTTCTGGAATAAACAGTTAAAATGATATCAGCCTGTCTATAATATATTCTTCCTAAATGAAATACATGCATTCTTGCACTCTTATGATGGAATAACTAGATTATTAACTTGTACAAAAAGATAATAAATAAAGCAACTTTAAAAGGGGGAAATTAAATCTGAACTATGCTTCGACAAAGCTTTATTTCTAAAACATAACAATGTATTTCTTGAAAGAGCAATCCAGCTCATGCATATCCAGGAAGCAGACCACCAAATATGATAATTTGTTATACTCTCAGTCTAATATAATGTTTTAGCTGATGTCTGCTTTATCTTCTAAAATAAATTAATACTACTTCAAACTTTTGCTATCTGCATTTTTCCCCCTGATATAGTTGAAGCACTTTCAAGAAACAAGTCATGTCTATTGATACCAAAGAAATTCTACAGCAGTGTTTTCTCTCTCTTTTGAAATTTTATTGAAGTTAACATAACATAATGAAGATAACATAAAATACAATGAAAGTAAATATTAATAAGAAAAACAGCAGTGTTTCTTAACCTTAGCAACTTTAAGATACATGGACTCCAGTTCCCAGAATTTCCCAGGCAGCATGCATTTGATGCTACTCATATCTTTCTCTAGTCATGTGTACAAGGTTTCTAGATATCAATTTCCTAATATAATTTCTTTACTTAAGGCTCAATAGATTCTTAAATCCTGGAGGAATGGAAGCTGGATTTTTTTCCATAATTTGTTCCAAATCCACTCTACTTTTCTGTACATCATAAGTGGATAATATGAGACTATAAGCACATATTGTAGTTCTGTTTTGAAGTTACAGGGGCTATTTTGAATTATGGTACCAATAATTAATAGCAATATTTTTTGCCATGATGTGACAAAGACTGATAAACGACTGAAGCATGGCCTAAAAGATCTTAAGATAATGTACGTATATAATACAAACAACTCCAAAATCTAAGTAAATATATTCAGGAAATGCTAACATCACCTGTTTTGCATAATCATTCCAACTGAAGACTTTAGTCATGCCTACAAGAAGATTCCTAGATATAAAAGCTGGTCCATCCCTGTGTATAGGTGTCCTTTCTTCCAATACTACTTGCATCTGTGCCAGGGTTGGATCAAGAACATAGGATTATTTCAGCGCTCCCAAGAAGGTTCCCCACCCATTTGCACTCTTGATTCAGGTGACAGTGAGGATACAGATAAATCCCCAAGTGGCCTCCTCAATGACTTTCAGAGAGTTAACAACCAGATGTCTGTAAAGAATATAAATCCTTTCGTTCTCCACTATTCTGTCTTAACTGAAGAAGCTTCCTGGATGAGAAGTGAAATGTTTTCAAGGAAAAAAAACAAGAAAGCCCAGTAGCCTTTTAAAAGCACTTTGGGGACAATCACGACCAGGATGATTGAGAATCTTCATGGATCAAGAAAATAGCCACTACAATGAGTCAATAGAAGTCCTGGCTGCTTATGTGTATTGCATAAAACAACTGGGTGCAACTTCAATTATATCACTGAATAGAATAGAATTCTTTATTGGCAGTGTGATTGGACACCCAAGGAATTTGTCTTTGGTGCATGTTCTCAGTGTACATAAAAGGAAACGGTACATTCGTCAGGAATCATAAGATACAACATTTAATGATAGTCAAAGGGTACAAATAAGCAATCAAATCATACTAGCAAACAATCAGTATAAATCATAAAGATACAAACAACAAGTTATAGTGGGAAGGGATGGGTGATGAAACGATGAGAATAATAGTAATGCAGACTTAGTAAACAGTTTGACAGTTTTGGGGAAAATATTTGTTTAGCAGAGTGATGGGGAAAAACTGTTCTTGTGTCTAATTGTTCTTGTGTGCAGTGCCCTATAGTGTCGTTTTGAGGGTAGGGGTTGAAACTATTTTCAATCCAAGATGTGAGTAGTCTGCATAAATTTTCCAAGTCCTCTTTTTGACTAGTGCAGCACACAGGTCCTCAATGGAAGGCGGGTTGGTACTAATTGTTTTTTCTGCAGTTCTGATTATTCTCTATAGTCTGTGTCTGTCTTGTTGGGTTGCAGAACCAAATTATATCATTTTTACTACCATTTGGACTTTCTTAACCATAACCTGCAAACATTTCTGATGTATATGCTGACATAGAATGTATCCCTGATTTGAAACTGAAATATATATATATTCTCATTTCGTGTACATTCAGTATAACAGATTGAGATATTCTTAAAATGAACATATTGAGTAGAAGTATTGTTTTAATAATATCTGCATTTTTGAAATTTTGAAAATGTAATAGCCCTCATTCTTTGGAATTATTCTTTCATAAGTAGAGGTCATTCTCCAAAGGCAGCATTTCATCTACTGTATTTTACCTTCTATCTTTCCCTGTAAATTACCATGTAACCTCCAGTGCTGTATGCTGTCTTTTTTTTTTCTTATGATGCTAAAAGTTTTATTGATTGATCATGTTTTTGTAGCTCTTCCTCTGACTTTATGGTAGCAAATATTGGCTATCCTTTTTCATCTTCTCAGACCTGCCAGAGATAGTGGCTTGATCCTGAGAACACCTGGTGTGCTACAAAGCTGAATGAGATTTGGAAACCAAAATTGTCTGTACACAAGATGACTTTTGTCTGAAGGCTCATTCTGTCTCCTATTAGCAAGAAGAATCAGGCTTCTCTCTTGGCCCAAAAATGGGGGAGATACCAGAGAAGAAAGATTGCCAGAAACAAGCACTTCAAAATATTTTTTTCAAACTAATATTAAGCCATTAAATTGCACCACAAAAAGGTACTGCAGGATGTCATACAATTTCCTGTTGCTTAAAAGACACTCATTTGGAAGTTGCTTGAAATTATTAGACTGATTTGAAAAACTGTTCATCCTTTCTGCTCACTCATGTACTTATGAGCAGTACTGCAAAGCTCAGAAGATCAGGGATGAATAAAAAGCAGATCATGAAATAGATAAAAAGACTATAACCGAGAGATATGGGATCTCTTATTCCTCCTGTAGTCATTAGAGCTCATCCCAATGACTGTATATCATCACTGAAAGATAACAGTGGCAACTCCCTACTCTGAGTTCCTCATAGAAAGAAAAATAGTCTTATGTAGCAGCTAAATTAATGGGGCATTCAGTGAATAGGAATAATGTACTTATTTGGACATTCTGCTGAGGGAAAAGTCAGTCTTGCATGAATCCTTTGTTTTGTATTCTTTGTTTTACATTCCCTGTACAGGATGGAAGATTTGAACAGAAGTTCATCTTATAAGATCTGAGAAAGAAATGCTTACAGAGGATCTGGAATTAGGATCTGGATCTGGAATATTGATCCATATAAAGAATGCACCTTCTTGGTTTTCATACACAACTGAGAAGATAAAATTAGTGTAGCTATCTAATCATTCTACTTGATGTAAAGCAATCTTTCCCTAGCATGAAAGTCTTCAAGTATGTCAGACTTTAACCATAATGATTCTATTATCAGTGTACGTAGTTATTTGATAACCAAGCTTTCCTTCCAGAACTTCTAAATCTTGGAGGGCCCATTGCATATTCTGACTGTACTTTCAGATTGGTTCCTGCTGTGCTGTCAGTATGCAACCATGTAACTTACTAAATGGCACCAGATAATTTGTCTTCCTTGACTGTGATATGGGAGGCTCCCTGATTTCTGCTGTTGAGATGCAGCTGCTACTTAAGTGTTCATCAGATTTTGGTCTCTGAGAAACATACTAAATTGTGGCATGCTCTTTGGTGCATCCACATAATTTTTTTCACAAGATGCAATTGATTTATTGATTACAAATTATAGAAAAGAATTTCAAATAAGCTATTTTTCTCTCCGTGTTGGTCACCACCTAGTATTCATCTGGATAAATACAGAGTGGGAATCTGAGGAAGGGAGTCTGCTGTGTATGTATTGAGGATCATTTGGTTCACCTTTCATTTGGTTCACCTTTCAAAATAGAGCAAATAAAGCTGATATTATGGAAAAGTTAAAAATGTTAATTACTGAGTGTGGTTTGTCTGTATATTGGTCATGAAATTTATGCAAGAGTTTCAGCTCTCGCACATGCCGAGCGGCCACTCATTCAGCTTCAGACGAGGGAAAATGTTTCCATGAAATTAGGTATTGGAGTTTGTCTCTGTGGAGGTGTGAGTCTAAGATTTATTTTACTTCAAAGTATTATTCACCTTCAATGAGATCGGGAGGAAGTCAGGCTTCTTCCAGCAGCTGTAATGATTTTTTTGCTGGCTTCAGCAGACTATAGTGGAAGACAGGATGTATTTTATTCAGGTTTTTTAGTAATTTTAGTTTGATCATTCTGGATTGACAATTCTCACAATGGGGAAAGGACCTATAAATTTCCTGGGTTTTTTTAAAGGTTATCTAGATTACATGTACATAGTGGACAAGTACACTTCCTCCCCAATTTCTTATTTTTTTCTATGGGGGCCTCTTTTCATCAGCATATTTCTTATATGTCTCCCTGACTTTATTCAACACTTTGCATACTACGGACCATGTAGTTTGCACTTGTTTTACCCATTTGGCTAGTGAGAGGCAGTGAGACAATTCCTGTGGGAGTTCTGCCATGGCTAAAAATTCTCAGCTGGTAGCAACCTGGAAAGGGCAAAAACAGTGCTGCTATGTACTGAATTATTGTAGGCTACCTCTGTAAATGGAAGTAGGTCTGCCCAATTGTCTTGTTGATAATTGATATAACATCTGTGGTATTGTTCCAAAACACTGTTAGTATGTTCACAAGCACCATTACTCTGAGGGTCGTGTGAGGAGCTGAGCCCCTGGGTGGTCCCAAGTAACTTTAGGAATTCTTGCCAGAATTGGGAAGTGACTTGCACTCCTCGGTCAGAGATAATCATCTTAGGGGTGTGTAGGTGATAGGTGTGTTGAACAGTTTGCGAGGGTTTGTGTGGATGGGATCTTGGGATATGCTACGAAATGTATCTTTTTCAAAAATAGGCTAGTGGTGATCCAAATCACAGTATTTCCTGAGCTCTCCAGTTATTCCACAATAAAGTCCATGGAGACCTCTTTCCAGGGCACTGTAGGATTAGTGAACGGTTGCAATAATCCCTGTGGCTGTGGTTTGCTGGCATGTTCTTTTGCTGATGCATACATGGGACAAGTAGACACATATCCCTCTAGATCTTTCTTCATGGTTGTCCACCAAAACTGACATCTAATGAGATGCAGGATTTTCACAAAACCACAATGCCATATGGCTTTAAAATCATGGCTTCTTTGTAAAATTATGAGCCTTTGGCTGGTGGGCACACAGTTTACTGCCAACCCATGCAAGATTGTTGCACAAGAAGACCTCATGATTTGTAAACCACTCATCCTTGGCTAGGGCTCTTTTCATTGCCTGGGTTAGGTAATTAGCCAAGTCAGATTTTGCCTTACTCTATGCTATGGTTGTGATTGGTGCTTCTATCTGGCTAGAGGGGATGATGGAACTCACTACCTCCTCCTTGGTGCTGTTATACCAGGGCAATATGGACATGGCTTCTGCTAGGAAGTTCTTTCCCCCAGGAAGGTACTTCAGTGTGAAGTTGAATTGGTTGAAATACTGCATCCACCTTCCCTGCTTGGATGACAATTTGGGGAGTGGAAGGTATTTCAGTGCTCTAGGTTCTTATCGTCAGTCCACACCTTACCACTTTCTAGGAAATGCCTCTATATAGGTAATGCCCATCTCACTGCATAAGCCTTTTTTCCCAAAATTTCCCAAACCATCCATCTGCGTTCAATCTCAGATAGTTTTTTAGAGGTGTAAATGCATGGTTGCAAATGGCCCTGGTATTTTTTTTTTGAAGAGGATGGTGTCAGGGTTCCACACAACATCAGCAATGCAATCAGAACGCCAAAAAGACGAAGTCCAAGGAATAAGATTTTATTGAAGACATTGTTCTGGTACGGTCTGTAGAAATCCCGAATCTAAAGATTCTGGGATTTCTTCACCCAAGTAAAACTAAAAGTTCCATCCCACTAATTATCATATATTAATTATCCTCCAACCATTTCAAAAGGAAGTCCAACAACCTCCAAAGACACATCCCATCCCCAGGTATGAAGCGCCAGGAAAAGTTCTCATGAGAACCAGACTTAAAGGAATGAAAACAAGATAAAGAAAACCGCGTTTCCGTTTTTAACTCTCCCTTCACCCTCTCAGCAACCTTGCAGTAGAAAAAGTGTAAATGTGTCAAGATTACATGGCCCTTAATTTTACTATATAAAATGGCCAAAATACTACAGTAGAACACCCCCACACACACACAGACATCAAACATCCTTTTGGATCTTGACACATTATTAGTTTTTATATTCTATTTTTAAAAGGTTTAATGACAATAAAATAGTAATAAAAATATGTGTGTGTGTATAAAGAAACAGTTGAACCTGAATCAACTATTGTTTTAATTGAATAGACAGAAATAAACTTCACTGGCACTGTTAGATTATGTGAAATTTGCAAACTGTGCTTACAAAGATGCAAGTATGAAAACTGAACAAAAAGTAATGCCTTCAATGCTGTAACTCACCAATTGATGGCAGTACTGACAAGCTAGAGACTTTGATATATTCTTTGGCATCCATACTTACTTCAGTTGGTAAGGAATGGTGTGTTCATGTTCATCAAATCCAAGTTTTTATATTGATGTTAGTCAGCCAAAAAATATAAAGATGGTGATCCAGAAAAAAAACTGATTTGTGAAATCAAGAACTAGGCAGATAACTTGTGGCAGCAGCCAGAGTTTCATAGAATTAGAGAGTTTCACATGAGAAAGGTTGATGAACTGATCAAGGATAATCACGGATCATCCAAAGGGTAATTGCTGTTAAGCTTGGCATTTCACAGGAATACGTGGTCACATAACTGGGGTTTGTTTTTCAAAAGTATAGAGTTTGCCATGATGAGTTACTTGCATGCTGGCAGTTTCAATATGAAACTTTCAGAAGTTGAAATTTGCCAGCATTTGTCACGCTATAAAAATGAAGTGAGGAATTTCTGCACAGTGTCATGACAGCTGATAAAACATGAGTTCCTCATTATAAACCAGAAACAAAGCATCAGTCCCTGGAATCAGAAAGCTTCACTTGCAAAAAAATAAATAAAATAAAACCAAAACCCAGGCTTCCACAGAAAAACTCATTACTGTACCCATTTTTTTTGAAGATTGTTGGTTGGGGGAGGGGCATGTTGAGACACATATATTATAATCCATGTGGATTTCACTAAATCTGGCACTGTTATATCAATTTAGGAGTATTGCACTGTAACACTCAAAACTTTGAAACAGCAATTAAGCAGAGTTCAGTAGCACAAATAGATTTTTTTTTTGTAAAGTATAACAGTGCTGGGCCACCACTTTATGAACCATCAAAGTGATAATTGCAAAGTTGGATCTCACTGTCTTACTCCATCTGCTGTTCAGTCTACACTTGGTGCCATGCAACAACATTTTCACAAAACAAAAAGAATACTTTTGTGGACATCTATTTGATTCAAATGAGATGGGAAGGACTTTCAGGACCTGGTTGAATAGACAAACTGTATTCCATAAATGCTCTAAAAACTTATTCATCACTGACAGTGATGGCAGTGATTATATGGAAAAGAAGTAAAACCATAAAAACTGTTCATTTCAAGAATTATTTCTGTGTTTCATGTATTAAAATATCCCTATTTTAAAAGATGAAGGTGTTACTTTCTATTTAACCCTCACTATGATATTCTATTACATAAAAGTAGTCGCTACTTTATTAAAAGTAGTCACTAAACAAAATCTTAGGTTCTGTTTAAAATGAATTCTTTATGACAGACCTCCCCAACCTCTTGAGTAGACAAGAGAGACAAGTTGGACAATTTCCAGCTACCATATTGATCACCAATATTACAACCAATATTTCTGCTCTTGTCTTGCATAGTTATCAGAAATTGTGAAGATGCTGTAGCTTCAGGTCTTGGTTTCCATAATGTATATTTCCCAATTTTTCAGCAAGAAGAGAATTAATAATCAAGAGTATGTTCTATTAGCACTTTACAAATTTTTTTATTCACAACAGTAAAATACAAAAAGAAGAAAAGGATTTGAAAGAGAAGTTTGGTTTGAAAACTGCAGGCTTGTTGGAGAAGACTGAAAAGGGCATGGATTATAAAGATGTAGAGTTGACAGAATAATTATAACTAATAAATGATGAACTGGACTGTCTTATATTGATGGAGACTGGGGAAAAGACTTATTGTATGCAACTGGAAAGGATTTTTTTTAAACAACAAATGCTGTGGTGATATCTACAGCAGATAATTTGGGGGAATGAGATCCAAATGTTGGCAAAATCCCAGTCAAAATTAAAATTTTAAAGAAAAGTTTTATCATTAATAATCAATTGAGGATATGTAATCCTGGATGGGCCCAAGATAATTGGTGGTCTATAGTAGATTAGAAGCTGTTGTAGACTTTATTCAAATGATATACAATAATGGATGGATTTAAAGTTTGTTTTTGCTTTGTTTCATTTTTCCCATGCACATTTGTTTAATGTGTTGTTTAGTTTTGCTTTGTTCAAAGATAGGCATTTTCTTAGCAGTATTCCATGCTACATGTTAATTGTGACTCAGCCCATTCCTCTTCTCAGACGTTTCAAATAATTTGTTGATAGTATCTGATCACAAGTAAGTGGCTGTACTTTTGTATAGATCTGATTTTTCATGTATTGTAGAGGTTACATGGGATAATCTGAATTTATTTATAAATTGATTAGCAACAGCAGTGTCAGAAATCAGAATATGTGAACTTGTCCTGCTATGGATTTTTAAAAAAAAAATTCTAAACAAAAGCTGATTCTTAATGCCTAGGATTTCATATTCTTTAAAAACAAAAGTAGTACAGTACAAATGGAGGCTGAAGGAAAAAGGGACAAAATAATATAAAGCAGCAATGTAATAATAGCTGTATTATTATTATTGAAAAAACAATATTGTCCCTTTGTTCTTCACTGCTGTATCTATTGTGGTGGTTTGGATGTAATGCAGAAAATGATTATGATGAATGAGTTCAAAATATATAGAGGAACTTTACTTAGATGTTTACATGTCTAGAATCTGAGAAAATTTTGAGGAGCCACTACAAGGGAAGGAGGACCAATAATTTCCAGCACTTCAGCACCATTACATTGATTATTATTATTATTTATATTGTAAACTTGTAAGTCCTTCTGAATTAAGGTGTCTATACATTAGATTTAAATGTTGAAATCAATCTGGGTGACTAATAACCTGTAGAAGGTTATTGCAATTATTAAATGAGGTAAGACTTTTCTTAATAGCCTGAGATCCAATAAATTTATTTACTTACTGTGGCTGCCAATAATAAGTTTCACTAAAAATAAATCTTGAGGGCTCATGGATGCATCTTGCAAAGGTGATGTGCCTTGAGAGTTTTATATGTTATTCATAGTGGTCTGAAACATAATAGATTACCTTATATCTTTTCAGTTTGAAAAATCACAGATCTTAGCTTTTATTTTCTATTTGTATCTAATTATACATTTTCTATCCTGATTTTCACTGATGAAACAATCCCAGAGTTATCTGGAAAGGCTGTTCAATCCAGGATCCATATATTTCAGGTTCAGATGGCAATGAATGGGCAGTGGCAGATGGTTTTACTGTATAATGAATGACTGAGAACCTGATTCTCCTGGTTTCTCATCTGCTGTGCTGAGAGTATAAACCTCCTGGTGCAACCCTCCATGTTAGTGTATGACAAATGCTTTGGCATGTACAGCAAAAATTCACATGTAGCATTGTGACAGTCAAGGACACACAACACTACATATGAATCTCAACCTTGAAAGGATTTTGATGACAGCACCTTCTATGATTAGTTAACCATTCTCCCAGAAACTTTGTTCTTCCTCCTTGCTGTTTTTCTGAAATGATGAATGTAGCTATAGTAGCAGCAGAGTGAGATCATAAAAAGTACTGTCCTCAGTTATTTTGGACTCACATTAAATACACTGACTGCAGCTGCCACACCATTGTATTGCCTTATGCTCTCATTTCTGCACTGATTGTAATATTCAGCTTTTGCTTTTGTAGAAAATTAAGGATTGGGAGGATTGGTGAAACTAGTTCGTACATATGATCCTCGAAGCCAATACTTTCATTATTCTGAAAACAAAAATATCTATTTTAATTCTTCCAGCTAGAGCCAGCTATCTGTTTAAAACACACATTTGGGCTGAAAAAGAAAACAATTTTTCTGTGAATGTTTTATAATTTTGAACTGTTCTGTGTTGTCAGTTTTCTATCCTTTCTATTGATACATAATTTCTGATTAGTTGGACTTGTGGAATCCTGATTGAGGAAATGTGGGAAAGTATTTCACAAAAGTGATTATTACATTAATTTATATTAATTTATTAAATTTATTTAAAACCCTTTAAATTACATACTTGTAGTAATTTAAAGGGTTTTAAATAAATGATTTTAGAGCTACCATAACTTGGTTGCAACATCTACATAGCAGCAGAAAGAGACAAATTTTGCAATTTTCAATTGGATTTTTATTTTTGTAGTCCAACTACTGTAGCTATTGATGGGGCATCATGGCTAACAATTTATTAAGATTTAAAAGGCATCTTTCAAAAAAAAATACTGACCCCCATCTCTACCCACAGACTAAAACCCCTAGGAACCAGTACCATAAAATGTAATTTGTAAATAAGGGGAGGGGTCAATATAAGTTGATTAATAGGAGATGTAATTAGAGGCGGGGAATAGTGAATTCACTTTCATATAGGTTGTAATGGTTGAGGATTAAGTCAATGAGGAAAGATGGGAGGTAAATTTTCAAGGGTAATAGGGAATATAAAGAAAACATATTGATAATTTAAGGTGTATCCTCTGTACCTGTGTGTTGGCTGGTGTTTTGGCTGGTGATAGTTTATTTCAAAACTAGACAACAAATCCCACACTTTGCTAAGTCCATACTCTGCATGCAAAAAACACAGTTTTATGAGCATTTTACATTTAAGAGGGATTTTTCACTATTTAATTCCTCAGTTGCCATTTAGCACTCTGTTTATGTTCAAGAGCATAACCTTTAACAAGAGTTCTTGCTGAATAAATAATAAAATATACCAAGGGTGACACGACAGATTGAATGCAAGCAGTCCTTGATTTATGATCATGGCTGAGCTCAGAATTACAATTGTTAAGTTATGTCAGTTGTTAAGTGGATCACTATATGACCATGATCAATTTTATGATCTTTTTTTTGCAATGGTTGTTAAGTTTATTGTCTGCATAAATTTTGTTACGTGGCTGTGGGAACTGCAAATGGCCATAAATGCGAGTTAGTTGCTGAGTGCCCAAAATGCAATCAAGTGACTGTGAGGGGTTGGCCATGAAACTTCAAATCTGGGTTGTATGTAGCCCTGGACAGGTCCATCATAACTTCAAGCAGTCACTGGTTGTAATTTGAGAACTTCCTATATTGTTTTTTGACTAAGCTACTAAGGATGGTTTCTAAATCCTTTTCCAACTGCAAAGTGGTGTAACCTTCTCACCCAATACAACCAATAAGCATTTTTCCCTGTTTTCTAACTTGAAAGAATGAGAATGGAAGGGATATATTTGAGAAAGAAATAGAATATGATATGAGATGGAAAGAAAAGAAAAAGAAGATACCTTGCAAGGATGCACAAGATGAGATTATCCTTCTTTACTAAATTTCATCTCAGAACTGAAACTCCATCTTCACAGGAAACAGGATTGACAGGATGAATTATATTTTATTCTCTGTAAAATGTATTTATGATGTATAACAAGGTGATTATCCAGTGAAATATTTTGCTGTGAATTGTAAGGTCAAAAAGTCACCGAAATGGATGTTTGGTAACTGCTGCTGCAAACTTCTTTCCAGAAGCAGGTCTGCCAGTGACACAGAGAGATCCAATTTGCATTTAATTTGCAGGTATCATGAAAAAGTGAAGAAATAACATATACTATAATAGAAAGTGAGAAAACAGTAAGTTCAAGAGCAGGGGAATGCAAACAATGGAAAAGCCCCTGGAAAGGAACTAGAATGAAGCATCTTTTCTGCGATGAATCAGAATTGTGGTATGGCAATATCTCTGGAAAGTCACAAACAAAATTTGCAACAGTTGTATTCACTGAATTTAAACTGGAAGTCCAAAGCGTTCAGTGAAAGTGAGCATATGTTCTACCAGTTTGTTTGGCTAAGTATGTCTTTTCACGTCAGGTCTGGAGAAATTCCGGTCACTGCAGAAGCTTATAACCAGTGACTCCTTCAGTCCCCAAGCTTTTTGAGGTAAGATGGAGAGAATGTTCTTTGTCATTTATCCATTCAGTCCTAGTGCATTAGGGTTCAAGCAGAAACTTTATAAAGCAGCACATATGTTTTTCACATTGTTCTTCAATGGAAATAAGATCTTATTTTGTGCTTTCAGACTGATGTACTTACAGTCTTCCTTAGGGTACCAGCAAAGATATGGCCTTGCCATGCTTGACAAAGGAGAAATGATATTAGTAAAAACAAAGGCGCTCTTGTTTAAAGATTAGTGGTGCCTTGGTTGAATCAAGGTCTTTAGAGATGAAGCACATAATGCAAAATGAAACAATGATGTGAATGGAATTCAACCAGCAAGAAAACACAAGAAGCATTACCAGTATGAAACCCAACAGGGAAGATATTGGTGCTGTCTGAAATAATAAAGTCGACTGTTTTTGTTCAGTCCTTGAATCAGTGCTCTGAAGATGATACTGACCTGTGGCTGATTATGAATATTCTGTTATTTTACAGCCTTCAACTAAACCTGGAACCAGTTCAAAAGGTGCTAGGAATACACATCTGAAAGAACTGTCACTAAAATATGACAGATCACTTCAACTTAACAATATCAATGATATTTGCAAAGTCATATTATCCCATTTAATCCATTTTCAGGCATTATCCAACAGACACAGAAATGTGATAAAATTCAACCAAATCAAGAACTTAAGTCTCACAGTCCTGCCAATGAGTATTTCATTATTACAAATGCCATGATGAAATCCACAATGAGAAACC
>JANHFJ010006028.1:67239-82855 GCA_032468195.1 Cerberus rynchops
AACAGACAGGTTTGTCTATGGTGATTCTCAGGTGCCCAGGTCATGGTTGTCCCAAAGGTGCTTTTTAAAAATGCAACTGGACTTTGTTTTTACTTGAAGACATTTCACTTCTCATTCAAGAAGCTTCTTCAGTTCTGATTCAATGGCAGAGGATGGAAAAATTTATATTCTTTGCATTCATCTGGTCATTAGCACTCTTTCTGAGAGCCATTGAGGGCACTTGGAGATTTATCTGTGCCTTCAGGAACACCTGAATAGTGCAAATGGGTATGGAACTTTCTTTCAGCAGTTCCAAGATCCTTCTTCCATCAGAGGGACTTGAATTATGCAAGCTTAAAATTGACTCACTTATACCAGTGCAGGATTTGTTGTTGAATCTTAACTTTTCCACACATAGTTATAAAAATATTTCCTGTAGAGTAAATAAACAAATATAAAAGTAGCCAGTGGCCTTAATTTATCTAGTCAAGTCTTAAAAAAAAAAGATTGTTTTTCCTGAGAATGGTATTTTCTCATCTAACCAAATTTAAATTCTGCTATAAATATTTTCTTCTTTGGGTACTTTTTTTAATGTTATAATTATATTCTCAGGATAAAAAGAAAATTGTCATTGCAGATTAGAATTGCAATTCCTAGGATATTTACTATAAGTGGAATCACCACAGACATTATTCAGTCATTGCTTACAAAATCCCTGCCTATCTAGACTTGGGAGCAGGGGAATCCAGATATGGAAATATAACATAAGAAAATCAGCAGTTGCGAATTACTCTGAAGGAAAAAAGAATGTGGCTACAGTACATCCCTCCAGTGTTGAGGTCCCAGAATATCTATATATCCCACTGGTGACATTTTTGGTCATAAACTCAGAAAGAGCAGATGAGAACTGCTTTGTTTTTTATCATTTAGATAATTATACTTCATATGAAATCAACTATAGCACTTCATTTAAACATAAATTTAAATAAGCAATTAAAAACACCTGGACAAAATTTTTGCCATCTGCCATTTTAAAAGATACACCATATGCCATGTTGCATCACTGTTTATAAAATAGCAATATGGATATAATAATGTTGACCTACATCTTCTGAATGGTGTACAGGCAGCAACCTGACCTGTGAAGAATGAGGATTTTAATGATAGATGGATAGACAGACAGACAGACAGATAACATTCTGACCAAAGAGTTATATTATGCCACATATGCCAAATATTTAACCTGCAAGAGTCCGTTTAAAATCATGAGGATGTTAAAGATAAGGAACAAATGACATTTATTCAAGCACTGCAAGATTTATTTATGAAGTCATCCAAGTTTTCTAAGCTAGAATATAGTAAATGTTTCTGTTTTGGATAAAATGCAAAAGTAAAGGAGCCCCATAATGTAAACAGCAACTGTAATTATCATGTGAGTATTTTTGCGATAGCCTTTAACATGCTTATCACTTCAGATCTGTAAAGCTCGTCGTATGCCTATTTAAATGAACATGTGCAAAAGCTGTAAGGTATGCCACTATGCAGTGGCTAAAAGCTTAATGCAATTCTTATGATTAAAATTATTTAACCAGTTATGAATAAATTCTCTAGATAAAACTTAATTGTGGTTGCAGACTAAAATTAGGATCTTCATAATAAATAGAATTGCCACAAAAATTATTTAGTTATTACTTATTTAAAAAAATTGTTATCTGTACGTTATACAGCAAGTAAAATCACACACCTCTGTTCTGTTTGGAGTACCATACCCCATATCTGGCAGTAAAGATTTGGAAAAACATTGAGGAAAGTAACAAAGATTATGAGAAAATAGCAACAAAGATTGAAAGATTTGAATATATTATCTGATTTGTTCAAGCTAATTTTTAGAGCAAATAAGCCTTTTCACTGCCTCTTTTATCATAAGATGTTCAGATCTAATTTATCCATAGCAATGTGTCTGACTTTGTTTTTAGAAGACCAAGAGCAAATTTCATTTAACTGTCTCCATATGCCTATTTAAAAACTATCATCCAATGGATACTACTGTGCAATGAAATCTTATCCATCTTTCCCCCAAAATGAGTCCTGCTGTCTTCAATGGATCTTATTCCTTGATCATATATAAACACTATTATACTCTGTAGATCTGTTTAGATGTATATTTCAGTTAATAGGAAAAAAAATAACTTGGTGAGTAAACATTGTATGTCTCGAATAAGTTATCTTGCTAGAAGAATTTGACATAAGGACAATGGCAGAAAAGCAGATTGGCATGAATTTGTTGAAAAATAAAGATGACTCAGTTATCCAGGCAATCTAGAATATTTTATAAGCAAATTCTACAAAACCATTATGAATTTCAGTTAATTAATCGTGAATGTTAAAGGACAATATTCCAAATGGAACTAATGCTGCATTTCACTTAGAATCTTGATCTCCATTACTAACTGACAAGAAGCTGCTCCTTGTTTTGTCTCTACATTTAATTCTCTCTTCACTTCTTCACTTCTCCCCCCCCCCACAACTCCCAATCTTTCTCCCATAATTGATCACCATCTGTTGAGTCATCTTTACCCCCAAAGACCTTTCTTTCTCCTGTGACGTATTCTCCCACTTCTGACGGGCATAGTCATCTCATCCAATGCCTTTATAATGGAATCTCCTTTCTGAAACCAGTAATGACCAAAGGCCCCAATATGAGAATCAGCACAACCACAGGAAAAGGGCAGAAGGAGCAGGAGGAGGAAGTTTTCTTCAGCCTGGACTAGAGGAAAAGAGGGCATTCAGAACAAAGTATTTCTGATTTACAGATTAGCTCCCCAAAGCAATTCTTCTTTCTGAAAAAAAAGGAGCCCAAGATTGTTTTCCCAGTGGCAATGCCTGGATGGATGGCTAGTTAGCTGGCTGTCTGCCTCCTTGGATAGTGCTAGTCGCAGTCTCAAAGAGCAGCTGAGAATCTGGTAAAATGGCAAGGAAGGCAACAGTCCTCAAGATCCCAGAGAAAAGCCAGATATCCAGCTTCCTTTCAGTGCTGTACCAGACCCTACATGAGCCTAAACTATCCTGTACAGGGGTCTTTTAAGTCAAAAGTGCTTTGTAAATGCGCCTGTCCCTTTAAAGAAAGGGAACGCTGCTTCTTACACTCTGCCTCTGTGGGTGAACACAAGGTGCTGAGATTGAGCCGCTTGAGAGAGAGTAAAGACGATCCAGTGGAAGGAGGAAGAAGGGAAAACCTGCTGGAAAAAAGAAAGAGGTGAATTGGGGCAGAAATTAAGATAAGTGAAATAAAGGCAACAGGGCATGGGGGGAGGTGAGAGGTTTTGTTTAATAGCCATAGGAAGAATAATTGTGTTTTCATGAAGGGCGGAGGGGGATAATAAAATTAATCTAACTTGCTATTGAAGCTACTCTGGGAGTTAAAAATTGTCTGTGTAAACTCAAATAGCATTCTCAGAAACCTTTTATGCCTGAACTTCAAAAAACTGAATTTCTAAGAGAATTGTCAGTAAAGATTGACTGGGAAGAGAAATTCTTGTTCTACCGCTGAATCCCCGTGCTGTAGTAGTTGTTTGGGTTTTCTTTTCATTATTATGGAAATATAAATATTTATGATACATAGAAGCCTCATACACACTGTTGTTTTGATTGAAAAACACATTTTTCCTGTTTTGATCAAACAGTATGGCTTAAACTAAATGTAAATTCTGAATGAATAGCAAAAAATGAATTAAAAAGTGCATCATATATTCACAATAGTTCAACACTTTTATTGTTTATTTCTTGGAGTTCTTGATTACGCTGGATTGTATTTATCTTTAAGTGATCTTGTGCTGAAGCTGACTTTATCACAATAAGAGCAAACTTGAAACAGTTTTTGTGTAGGGATAAGAAATATCATTTTTGTGAACAAAGATTACCGGTTTAAAAGTAGAAAATTTTACTTTTCACATTTTGCTCTTTACTTTTTATAGTTTTTCAATTGGCATAATGACTAAAGTTGGTTTTGCACACTTTTGAAAGATTTCTATTCACTTTCTTTTGTTTAAATCAGAACAAAATCATCTTAATCCTGAGACTAAAACTTGGAAATAATATATTAATAATTAATAATATATTAATGTTACACTGATTGTCTAGAACATTGATAAAAATATGTTTAAAATAAAAATAATAATATAAATAATTGTAGATTGAATTCTGATATTATGTGTGATTTGTTATGTATGTACAATTGAGATTCAGGAAGTACATAATATATGATTATTTTTTTATAGCTCCCGTATTATGAAATAGCAATCCAGAAACCTATTGTGACTTCAAAATGGCTTTTCATGTGGAAGGGTTGATAGCTATTATTTTGTTCTACCTGGCCATCCTGTTTGTTGGAATATGGGCTGCTTGGAAGACAAAAAACAGTGGGAGTGATGGAGATCGTAGGGAAGCTATTATAGTTGGTGGAAGAGATATTGGCTTGCTAGTTGGTGGATTTACCATGACTGGTATGTTTTATGCTTTTTACCCATTATTCAAGTGTGTTATTTATAAGGTGTATCCTTTCCAAGTATGCAACTTTGTAATCAGAGAAAATGCTTATTAGTTTTCACTTAAACTAGAAGGTCTGAATAGTTTTGCCAGAAAGGCTTCAACAAGTTGCTTCCAAGTATTTGTACTGAAAATGGTGATTTGTAAATATGTCTTTGAAAATTACAACCCACTGAGTTTTACTTAAAATGCAACGTGAACAGTATAGAGCCATTTCTTCTGTACATCCTCTTATTGTTTACTACAAAAGCTATCTAGTGAATGAATTACATTTCCCATTTTTGTATCACTTTTGGTAAAATTGAAAGAAAGCAATGTAAACAAAAAAGTTATGTGCATAATGAGTACAACAGGAAAGAATTAAAATATAATGCATCAATTTCATTTTAGTCTCACCCAGACACCTCTATTCATTTCAACACAATTACATAGGAAATGTACTGAAATGTCATAGCATGATTTAGTCAAATCATTTTGGAACAGGGTGATTCCCAAATTAAATATTTGTAGTTAAGCCACCATAAATAGAAATGCAGCAAAATCCTGAAAATATTTCATCAGAAATTATTATTCTATGTAATGGATTGTTCATAAGTAGAATTGGTCTGATTGTCTACATAAGATTCCCCCTTAATATTATTTTCACAGATATTAGAAATGATGGACCATGAAGTCTCTATTTTTTCAAAACATTTGGACTCCATAATGCCAATGATGCAAATGATGAGTCACATTGCACTAAATGCACTAAAATATACAAAAAGACTACGAGAGTGTTACAAACTGTCACGTAAGAATTGTATAAAATTCAATGAGAAAGGAAATGACTCAAATCTAACAAAAGGATTTGTCTTTTAAGTGGCTTACTGTTTTCTGAAGAAAAGTCACCCAAGTCCCCAATTTTATATTCTTTTTTATTTATCTTTGAGTTTTTAATGCTTTGCTTTCATTTTTCAAAATCACTTTATTTGGGATTTATTTTTAATTGAAAAAATAATTTCAATATTATATCAGTACTCATAATTTTGATGATATTCTGGTACAGGCAAGAGTACAAATTTATAATAAGGAAAATATTTAATTCAATTATTAAGTAAAATCCTGTGCTTTTCACAACATCAAATTCTGTTTCAAAAATCTATCATTCTGTTAAGTTAAATAAATAAATATGCACTACAAGTAGTTTCTTTCGACTACTGGATTGCTATTTTCCAGTTATTTAGAAACACAAATGCCATCACCTTTCAACGCTGGGTTCTGAAGCCATATGGACTAAGGAAAATTATTTGGTAGATTATCAGTCCTATAAGTATTTGTTGCCATCAACTGTAATTCCACAATGATTTTTGACTTGCAAATATTAAAATATATAAGATAACCATTTAGATGGTAAAATTGCATTTAATTCTGTCAATAAACTGAATACCAGTCTTGAGAACAATCAGAATTCTGCAACCTGTTTTGCTGAGAAGTCTGTCTAGAAGAAGATTATCTACATTAATATTTATAATAGGAAAATAAATTCTTCAACCAATTAATAGTAAAAATAAGATTTTTTTAAAAATGAATTTATGTTCACAAAAGATAAAGTTAACAAGAAATTAACAGAGGCCAAATTAGAAACATTGAGCAATAAAATGAAAATAAAATAACTGACACCCTATTTCTATTTCCCTATTTTTTAGCTGTGTATGTATGTGTCTATGTATGTATGTTAATATTTGATTTCATTCTAATATTATGGAATTATATTTATATGAAAATTACACATCTGGTTTTACTCTGTGCCCTCAACTTTTCTTTAAATAGCTGTTCTCTGTCATGAAATTAGGACAATTAAATCTGTAATCTATATTAAGCAATAAACTTAATATAACTGATAAATTTAATTTTTCCCTTAGTTTTTCTTTTTTTCCCCCTTTTAGCTCTACTATTATGTATGTTATTCATGTTTTGTCTTTATTTTTAAATTTTATTTCAAAATAATTTTCAATTTCTTGTCAAAAGAACTGGTAATAATAATCTTATAATAATAATCTTATCTAACTAAAATGAAAACTCTCTGCTCATCATAACAAAAACTAGTCCCAAAAGGGTAGGAAAATACTTTTTGCTGCCTTTTCTATCATAAGTTTATGAAAAATATTCCACTTATCAAGGCCCAGAGGATGGGAGCTAATGTGACATATACGGTTTGTTAATGTATGACTGAAATAATTATATGAGATATAACATTAATGTATGAATGAAACAATCATAATAGCACTGAATAGAAAATAGGCTCACCCTAATATAAATCCTTATAGTGTATTGACTTGTAAAGGCATGGAGTAGCATGGAGTATAAGACTGGGGTGACAGATATAAAACAAGGACATGAATGAATAAAATTTTTATTGCTACATGATGTGCTATTTAATTGCTATTTGTTTTTATTTTAAATGAGGACCTATTTTTATGGTGTTGATATCTTGTATTTCGCTATTTATTCTTTGCCCAGAAAATGTTGGTAACAGAGAGTTTGAAAATATAATAAATAAGTTATCTTCAATTTACTGGAAGAGAATAGAATCCAGAAAAAAATATTTGAATAATAATATTTAGAAAAAGAAATACTTCTATTAATTCAGGTTAATAGTGATGTGAAAACGATCTGTTTGATGTTCTTTTGTAAAGGAATCTATACCAATAGAAGTTAAATTTCGGTTGGAGTAAAGAATTCTTTTCTTCAGTGATGTCAGTTATGTTCTTTGCAGGATTTTTCAATTTCATTTTCCTACATAATATTTTCTTATCCTACCCATGGAGTTCCAACTGAGAGTGCTAAATTATAATCGCGCTACAGTAGTTCTTAGTTGGAATGGTAGTTGGGACTATCAGTAAGCACTGTGGTCGTAAACCCACATATGACCGCATCACTTAGCAATGGAAATCCAGTGATCCCCATTGCTATTGTTAACTAAATATGACCAATCATTAGACAAGGACCTTCCCCAATCCAAATCACTTCTAGATTGGTTCTTCCCCAGCTTGAGCCTTGATAAAACAAGGGACTGCCTCTTCTTCAATTGTCTTCATCCACTTATTTGACGTGGTGGTTCATGAGGTTAGAATGCTGGGCTGATGATCAGCAGCTTGTGTTCAAGATCCACTGCTGCAGGAGGGCAGGTGAGCTCTCATCACATCCTCCAGCTCCTGCTGACCCAACAGTTTGAAAGCGGTAACCACAATCAGATTAATGGATACCATTTCAGTGGACAACTTTACTAGGACAGAAAAGGAGCCCCAAACTGGGCATCCTCTAGGCTCTAGTGATGTCAGTGGCAAATTCTTTCATCACAGAAGTAAAAAAAAAAATCCACCTATCTCTCCTTCCCTAATAACTCTGTCCTTTCAGTTAGCTCCCATTCTGTCACCTTTGTTGGCCTTGCTGCGTGTGCTTACTGGTCCTAACAGCTCTGCAGGGCTTCGAGTCGCATTCTAAGCTAATGGTGCTGAGACTAATGATGGCCCCAGGGCTCTGCTACAGTGCTAGTGCCACTACTGTCTTTAAGCAGTGCCACTGTGCTGGACAGCAAAGGACCAGAGATTGGGGAGGAATAGAGAGGTAGGGAGAGCTGAAGCAACCCTTTCATTGTTTATAAGTGTGAGTAGGCTTCCAAACACCTGTATTTTGATCACAAGATTTCAATGGCCATAACTTAAGAGACTGGGCATAAATATCATTTGTACAGCAACTGCCATAACTTTGAATGGTCACTGAATAAATGGTCATAATTTGAGGACAATCTCTATAGGTTTTATTCTTGGTTGGTGTGTGGAAAGAGCTACTTTGGATAGAACAGACCCACAGTATGGATAATGTAATGTTTGCTACAAAAGCCAGCAGTGCCACCTGAATGTCCCAGGCCATATCCATGTTTCTTGTTTTATCAATTTTTTGTATAGCCATCATGCAATTAAAATTCTGTTACCTTTCATTGGCTTTTCAGAGCCATTCCATTACATGTTCCTTCTGCTATATTATGTGGCATCAACAGAAGCAATATAAACAACAAGATTTTGTCTTCATTCAATAGTCATAGCTTCCCAATATGCTTTGCTTCAACTTCTATTTCTAGGAAAGATTTTTGTCTTGAATCAAGTCTTTTCCTTTGAATTAGTTAACAGTGAATTTCAACTATTTGTTATCTGAATTGTTATTTTTTTAAAAAAAATCTGGCTTGAAAGCTTCCAGAATAAAGGAGGGATATAAATTAATATTTTTGTTAGTATTTATATCCTCATCTTTGACTATAAGTAAAGTATTAGCAACTTGCAGACTGAGTACATGCCACTGATTTTACAATATACTATTCCTTTGGTAAGAAGTAATATCAGAATAATACCTATATGACTTTTTTAAACAATTTCTGTTACTTATATATAGCCAGAGTGCTTTATAATATCTGTATAAGGGGTATTATTCATCATTAGGTATACGAATTAGGTAATGTTTTACATTTGGACAATAGATTAACCTCCACTATGATCCTAGGAAGCCATTGCAATAAATAGTACATTTTATACTATTTTCATTTATTGAGATTTTAATTGAGATTTATTGCTTACTATCCCAAAAGAGATGTTTTTTCTTCTTTTTAAATCTACGTATATTAAACTGTTAAAAATCCCCCAACCAGTACTATTCAGGTTCAGAATTATGGGGCTTATTGGGGCACATTTATTAAACATTAAAGCAGCCTGTTCTGAAAAAAATACATCATTTGTATCAGCTAGCAAACTTGGACATAGAAAAAGTGACCTGGACCGGATTAAGGGAATTTAATCAGGCTTTAATTTGAGTTTCTGTGTCAATAACCTTTGGTACAATTGGGGGTCAATTCTTCCAGGGACCATCAAGAAAAGGCTCAGGCTAAGAAATGCAGCCTTATGAATTACACTGAGTCAGTTTGCTCAAAACCATATTTCCAACTGAAGTTATTAAGTGGAATAACTTAATACATAGAGACAGAAATGAAGAAGGAAGAGAGTCAGAAAATGCCAAACTGATTGTTGCCCATAGAAATATAGGTAGTTATCAAGTTACAACCACAATTGACCCCAAAATTTATGTTGCTAAGTGAAACAGTTGTTAAGCGAGTTTGTCCCATTTTACAACTTTTCTTGCCACATTTGTTAAGTGAGTCACTGTAGTTGTTAACAGTTAGTAACACCATTGTTAAGTGAATCTGGTTTCCCCATTGACTTTGTCAAAAGGTCACAACAGGGGATCCCATGACCTTGGGACACTGCAACCATCATAAATATGAGTCAGTTGCCAAGCTTCTGAGTGTAAATGTAAATCATGTGATCATGGGGATGCTGCAACAGTCATACATGTGAAAATTGGTCATAAGTCACTTTTGTCAGTGCCATTGTAACTTTGAACAGTCATTAAGTGGACTGTTGTAAATTGAGGACTACATGTACGAAGATTTAACCTGGAATATCTATACAGGTAGTCCTCAACTTACCACAGTTAATTTAATGACTTTCAAAGTTACAGTGGCATTGAAAAACAGTGACTTATGACTGTTTTAAGTCAATGGGGAAGCCAGATTCACTTAAGCATGTTACTAACTTAACAACTGTAGTGATTCACTTAACAAGTATAGCAAGAAAAATCATAAAGTGAAGCAAAACTCAACAAATTTTTCACTTAGAAGTAGAAATTTTGGTCATAAATTGAGGAGTACTTGTACTCCTTTTGGAAACCAGAGATAGCTCAAGTCTGCGCTCACCTCGTGTCCAACCAATAATTTCAGTCCAAGAATGGGAGACCCTATTATTCAACAACTTTATATGATAATCTTGAATATCTCTTCAGAAGATCACAGTGGATCCATGATGTACGGTATTTCTTAGTTCTTAAAATATTTTTAAAAGGCAACCTGTAGGTGACATAATCACTGCCATTATAATGCAGAATTTCACTAAATATCTGAACATTCTCCCAGCCTGACTTTTCATACATATTTTTGTGAGCTGGGCTAAAGTGCTCAGTATGATAGTGAATCAGAGAGAATCAGTTAACTAGGTACTCAGAAAAGAGCTACTTAACAGTACTTCACTGCCATTTCTTCTGAGTGAAGATGAGACTTTTGTAGAAATACAGAGCCTAGGAGATTAAAAAAGACAAATAAACAAGAACATTTAGGGTAGTGTTTAGAGGTTTGTATATATGCCAGTTAAATGTTACTTTTTTCTTTTTCTCTTTCCCATTACTTCTTTAAATAGACTAAACCTACTAATTTTAGTGTATAATGTAAATTACATTATACCAATTACATGTATGCAAATAGGTCTTTAGATGAGATGTGATTCTGTGCAATGTTCTTCATTATATTATTTTTGCTGCACAAATCAGTTATTTAGTTTTGCTTTGTCCATCTATTGTGTAATGGATGTCATTCACTTCTTCCTCAGCCACCTGGGTTGGAGGCGGTTATATAAATGGAACCGCTGAAGCAGTGTATGTTCCAGACGTTGGACTTGCCTGGGCTCAGGCACCCATTGGGTATTCGCTTAGCTTAATTGTAGGTAAGCTAAAGATGGAAACAAAGCAGAAGAAAAATAAATTGTTAAAATGCCAAAGATAAAGTTGAAGTCAATATACTATGAATATCTGTTCCTGTATTTCTCTTTCATTGTAAATGAAATTTGGGAAGGGTGGGTGGAACCAGCACTAGAGTTGGTATCTGCAGAACTATGTTCATCTATCTTGTAACAAGATATTAACCACAAAATTCTTGTCAAAGCCTAGTGTTTACTGGTTTTGTTGTGGCCAGTTTTTAAAAATATATGGGAAACTTAGAAGAGGATCCTTCTCTTATTTTCCTCTCCATATTGAGTGGCATCAAGAATTAATCATTGTTAGATGAAACTATTTACTAAACAAGTGAAAAGTGATGGAAATTAAGTCCTGTTGATTTTTCTGATTCATAGAATCAAAAACTTGGGATAGTTTAGGCCATTGTTCAACTTCCTGTTCAGGACAGGAGTATAAATTAAAGCATTAAAGCATATGGGAATACAACCTTTGCTTTAATATATTCAACCCAGTTTTGTAACAAAACGTGTTACAAAACTTGTACATAAGACTAATAAAAGCAGTTGCACACATTAGGTCTGTATCCAAGTGATAATTTCCATTCTTTTACTGAAAGACCTAATGCTGACTATCAATCAGTAATAGTAACAAGTATAAGAAACTCAATTCCATTACTATATAACTTCTTCAACAATCATTGAGAAGAAAGACTTACTGGATTATTATTTTGTGGAAAATTATTTAGATATCAGTTATGTCTCTCATAAGCAGACTGATATTACATATATTAAACCAACATCCTCCATTTTTGTGTCTGGCTACTTGACCCAGAAAAATAATTACTTTTTTTTAATGGATCTTTTAGGTGGCTTGTTTTTTGCAAAGCCCATGCGTTCCAAAGGGTATGTGACAATGCTGGATCCATTTCAGCAAATTTATGGAAAACGGATGGGAGGGCTTATCTTCATACCCGCCCTGATGGGAGAAATGTTCTGGGCAGCAGCCATCTTTTCTGCACTAGGTAAGAAATTCTGTAAACAGATGATCTGTTGTGGAAATGTTCTTTTAAACAAATGCTTAAAAATTGAACAAGCCTTCCCAAATTTAAAAGATAACTACAGTGTGGTAGTATGAATCAGAATACCGATAGTAAAATACTGTGTAGAAAAGCCAGGTGTTCTCTTTTTGATAGTAATATTAGAAGAGAGTAATCATAAGGATTTAGCTGTACAATTGGATTTAGAGAGATTTTGAGTGGAAATGGCACAGATCAGAATGTATTTTTAAACATTTAAAAATTTGGCCTATGTAGCGAATACCTTAATAAATGAAAATTTAAGTATTGTACTTGTGCATATAGCCACTTTTTATTTACTTAATTGCTTACTTATTTAACATGTTTAGGGTAGTCCAATGGCTTGTGGACATTGATTTGCAATATTTACAAGCCAGAGCCAACAAAACTTATTCCCCCCTGACCTTCAACCAATTTAATAATTACAGACTGAGGATGGCTTCCTATTTTTATACTTTAACCATTCCCAAGTATAGAAGAGCTTTCTATAGAAAGAAGAGTATAGAAGAGTTAAAAATTTGACATCCCAAAATTTAAAAACTCCTCACATTAAAAACTTACAAGAAAAAAAATGTGATTTAAGGATTGTTAAAAAGCTAATAAAGCTATTAACTAATAAAGATATAAGGCCCCTCCATTCTACAGGAAATACAATCCAAAAATATGCAAATGTTCAATCCTGAATTGCTTTCTAAAGAATTTTAAAAGGAACTGTACAAACCTTCTTCTGAAAGATTGCTACGTATAATAAAAAGGCCACATTTTTAAGGCCATTATCTTTCAGAAATGGACTCAGCTGGTATATCAACAAAAGCTGATAAAAGGCAATCCAGGCTATTTCCTCAATCTGTGAAGATCAAGAAAGGTTTGCTCCAGAAGCTTGCCTTTAAACTATGATGTGCTCTTTTTAGGAGAATATAATCCCATTCTGAATATACACATTTACCATGACTGGCCACTCACAATGAGCACCTCCATCCTGTTTGGATTTTATGTCAATGTATTATCCTTCTTCCAGTTCATTACTGACTTGAAGGAAAGTATACAATTTCCTAAAATGTCACAGAGAAATTTATTTGGGTTTTCAATACATCAGCATACTGAGGCTGCCCAGCAACAAAAAATAATCAGATAAACTTCCCCAATGTTTATACAGCTTTTATAAAGGGGACTTGCCTTTTCTGTAAAAGTGAGGCAATCTGTACCTGTTCTTTATTTTAGTAGCTATTATTCCTTTTTATTGGGATCAGCAAGAAAATCTTTCCTGCAGGATTGCCTGCAGGTAAGAAGCCACCACCATTGTCTCAATCATCTTAAAAATCATCTTAAATAACCATGGCTAAATTTGGCCTATAATTCCTTATCTCCAAAGTATCTGGAATGGGCTTCTCAAAAGAGGTTTATGAATTGCATCTTTTAAACCAGGCCTGCCCAATACATCAATCGCAATCTACCGATCGATCGCAAAGGTAGTATGGTTAGATCACATGGCAACTGCTTATTTTTGCTTCCCAGAGACAGGAGATGGGTGGAGCTGCCCTACTATTTACCCTACCTTTGAATAGTTGGAGCCTGGCATCACACACCTCGGCCCATTTCTTCTTCAGCCAGCAAGGCTTTCCTGAAGACCTCTATAGCTGATAACAGAGCTCCAGATGGATCTGGAGCTATGTTATCGGTTACAGGGGCCTTCAGAAAAGCCTTGGTGGCCTAACTTTTATATTTCATTTTGACTTGGTCATTTTAGAAGTAGCTCACAAGCCAAAAATTGTGGGTACCCCTGCTTTAAACAAGAAAACAAGCTTCCTCCTTCAGGGGGCCATTTATCATAACTAAGGCATCTGTAATATTCTTCCAGTTACAACTGACAATACAAAATACCACAAACTGAAGCTGATTTATTCTAACAATGTAAGAGAATTTATTAAATATCATCAAGGTTAACTGTTTGCAAGTGGTATCCAGATTGCCAAAAGTCTTAGATACACACACTTAATATTTATCACTTTTCTGAAACATCTGAGTGAGGAAGGAAAGTTTTTATGATGACAACTGCTTTGTGTCCCTTCCCACTTGCCCTCTAGTGGGATACTGGAAGAAGAAACTCAAGCCTCAACAGCTCACCTGCCTTCTTAAGCCACCTCATCCATGATGGATGATTTGTTTTATTTTGAACTATATTTCATAGGAAGAAGATCAGATTCTTTGGAAAGCTGGAAACTTTCTAAAAGCTGGCATGGCTATCAGAAGACAAAATAGCCCTTAAAGTTCTAATTTTCCTAATAATGACTTACCAATTTGCAATATCAATCTACTATTCCCACCATTACTGTGATTACTACCACAGGTTCCTGTGCCCTCTTTGCAATCTCATTTTATCAACTCAATTAAATATAATAATTGGTCTTTATTTTCTTGTTGTACATCTTGAATGGGGCAATATTCAAAATTATATAATAAATCATGTAAGTGGTGGGGAGGTATCCTTCTGATAAATCTCTGAATTGTTTTTGCAACTTTTGTCACCTAATAACCAATAACTATGTATAAAGAGTGGGTTGCCAGCGATATGTTGTAAAATAAATAAAATAATCAGCCTTACTTCCAGCTGTGTTTTGATTATCTGGAAAGCAACAGGGAGGTTTTTAACTATAATTTTGTTGCAAGTGCTCGAGAAACCAAGAATAAACTGCATGCTGAGGTGATGGAAACTGAGTGTCTTAAACAATTTTCAGGGAATTTAAAATGGAAGTTCACTTTTAATACAACTTACTGTACGTGAAAGCTTTCTGTTGTGTTTCACATTGTGGAAGAAAATATTGTAAAAGACTGTTATGCTCACAAAAAAAACCAATTTAGAATTAAGAACTAGGATTTTACTGTTTTAAATGCTGAGGAATGGTTGCGACTTAATACTCACACTGAATCAGGACCAAGGACAGCAACACATTGAAACATAAGCACTACCTTCATCCCTGAAAGTTTGAATATTAACAGGAACATTTGAATGGTTAAGTAACTTTATCAGGAGTATACCCAGGATACCACATGTTCACTTCAAATGTGCTGAGAAAATCCTTCAATTCTCATATTTAACTTTTGGCTTAGAAAAAATGGCTAGAGTAATATATTTCAGTGTAAACAGAATCTACCAGCATAACAATTATATTCTTCCACTTTATTGCTATAGAATTTCATTCAGCACTGCCTAATGTTTTTTCCTATTTCTTTTCTCTAGTCACTTTTTCCTTTCTTATGCTGACATCACTTCACATAGCTCACTATGCTGAGCACTGCATAGTCTCTGTCTCTCTCTGTCTCTGTCTCTGTCTCTGTCTCTGTCTCTGTCTCTCTCTCTCTCTCTCTCTCTCTCTCTCTTTCTCTCTCTCTGTCTCTCTCTCTCTCTGTGTCTCTCCCTCCCTCCCT
>JANHFJ010006033.1:8431-19203 GCA_032468195.1 Cerberus rynchops
GAAGAAGAAGAAGAAGAAGAAGAAGAAGAAGAAGAAGAAGAAGAAGAAGAAGAAGAAGAAGAAGAAGAAGAAGATACATGGAGACAGACATTGAATGATTAAAGAGTCCTCTGCTACGGTGACCAGATCCCATTATTAATTTCAGTCTTCTCTGCAACTATTTGGAAGCAAAAATTTCTAGAAATTAAATTAGCTCAGAAACCTTGAACTTTTGTTCTACAGTTGTTCTCCAGAGAGTAACATCCCAATGGAAAGATTACTACACATTTTAAAAATTCATTAACTTAGCAAACGTTGACCTGGCTAAGGCCTTGTCAGATGTTTGTAACTGATTCATGGTAACCCTGGGATCATAACAACAAAACATAATTTTATAGATGGAAAGAATATTTATTTAGTCAATTTCTACAGCAGCTCATCTCAATCAATGACTCTGGGAGGTTTACAATTCAAAAAATATACTACAAATAAAAAAATAAAAGCATTTTAAAACAATGAAAACAATTTAAAAATATGTAGTGTTCCAGGAATTTGTATGTCAAAACATACAAATCCTAACAAACATATATTTTTCATCTAGACCTTCAAGATATTGAAAAAAAAATTATATGTAATTAGTAACAATGTGATAAAAAATATTTACAGCTATTTTTGCTGCCGTGGACCTGAGAATAGTTTGACCTTTGTGACAGCTCTCTAATGATTAGAATAAGTTAATTAGCTTATGTACCCTGGTGTACTCTTTGTTATGTACCTGTAAGGAAAAAAAAAGAATCTACTCCAAAATAGATGCTGCTATTTCAAGCAAATGTAGCAGCCCATCTGAAATGTGATTAGCTGACAGCCTGCTGATTGCATCTTCCACATTTTGAAGTGGGAGGAATGGTGTTGCTTAGGGAAAAAAAAGAAGTTATGAAATTGGACAACAAAGAACAATTCTGAAACCTGTAGGTTGTAAAATAAGGTTGGTAAATCAGAGATGAGCAGAAAGTCCCCAACACATACCTGACATTAGAAACCTGGTATCCTAAATCAATTGCTGGGCCTTCATTTGAATCATAAGAATTCAACATTGCAGTCAAGGGTCAGCTTAAACAAGAAAGAGACGACGTTGAAGGACATTCTAGATGGGTTCCATCATAAACATATAAAAGCTTGAGGTCTTCCATGAAATTTAACAACTTCCATTTCTATTTCTTATTGTTATTATTATTAATTTTTTTGGCATACTGGTTATTCTAGTTTGAATGAAACATTTCCTCTTTTCTTGAGAAAGACTGAAAAAAAATTGGATCCAGTGTTTCCACAAAACTAGATCTGCGAACTAATTGTTTTAACGTCCTGCAGTACATTGGTGTTACATGGGCAGTTTGAAATATTGTCTAAGGCAATGTCAGCAAACCTATGGAAGCATGCAGGAAACAGCACACCAAACCATCCCACAAGCTTTCAGGCATGCCAAACCATCCCGTGCACCATGCACAGCCCTTCTGGCTCACATCCCATTCTCATGCTCCATCGCACACAGCCCCTACAGCCTGTTCTTGTGCTCCATCGTGCACTAGCCAGCTGGCTTTTGCTGTGCAGGAGCGCCGAAACCTGAGAGTGTAGCATCCCAATGTGCATGCATGCTCCAAGAGCCAAACGTCCATTTTCTGATATGCGCATGCACACTGGCTAGCTGTTCATCATACGTGCATGCGCGCCATGCTGGGATGCTGCGCTTCTGGGTTTTGGCACTCCTGCACAGCAAAAGCCAGCTGGCTAGCATGCAATGGAGTACAAGAACAGGCTTCAGGGGCTGCACATGATGGAGTGTGAGAACAGGATGTGGAGCCAGCAGGGCTGTGCATGGCACACAGGAAGGTTTGGCGTGCCCTTTCGGCATGAAGGACAGCACCTGATGATGTAAAAGGTTTTCCACCACTGGTCTAAGGAAATTAAAATGACATGTGTAAGCTAAACTACGTATAACACAGATGCTATGAGGATCATAGAGTTACTCTGTTGCTTTACTTTTCTCTATTTAGGCTGTTTCTCCGGTTTCAACAAATGTATGACAGACTTGGCTATCAATGGCTAAGAGTCTTGTGGTGTGTGTGAAATATTCAAAGTTTCTCTTTTTTCTGGGTATGGAAGACAATGAATACACTGACGTTGTTGAAGCAGCTTCAGACAATGCTCTTCTCTGCAGCTTCTGAAAACCACAGAAGAGCACAGCCCATTCTGCCATGATTTTCAGCAGCTCCAGAGGCCATGCAAGAGCATGGTCTTCTCACAAGAGCATGTGAGAGCATACCACATTCTTGTTTAACCTCCAAAAATCATGCAGGTGAAGATTCAGGTATGTTTTCAAAAATAGTTGATTTCAGGTATTGGTAAATGCTGGCAAAATGTCAGGGTGTGTCATCTTTGACATGGGTGTCATAGATTTGCCATCTCTGTCCTAGTCTCACTTCCTGGAGATGGGCAGCTATAGAAATTGAATGACTAAATGATAAATAGTAATAGCGCTTAGACTTATATACAGCTTTACAGTGCTTTACAGCCCTCTCTAAATGGTTTACAGAGTCAGAATATTGCCCCTAACAATCTGAGTGCTCATTTTACCAACCGCAGGAGGATGGAAGGCTGAGTCAACCTTGAGCCAGTCAGGATCGAACTGCTGGCAGTGGGCAGAGTTAGCCTGCAGTATTTCTCACCACTGTGCCACCTGGCTCATTATAAATACATCTGCCATTTCTTCATATCTGGTTTGTAATAAATAAAAAAGTGAAATTGCTAGAGGGGAATACAGTTTGAAAACATACAGTTCTTCTTGCTTTCCTCAGCCTCATTATTTTATTACTTCATCCACCTTCTCGGGGAGTTTCATCAAAATCTCTGAACCAGTCAAATAAATAGAGCATAAAAATTAAGTTTGGGCTTGAATTTTATCCATGACATTGACTCTGCTTCTTTTTCTCTCTTCTCCTGCAGGGAAATATCATCATTATAAAGGAAAAAGTCACTGCTTAATAATTGGGTTGAAATTTTCACTTTCCATGGCTTGCTTGAACATTTCCATCAGGTTAGGCAAGGTGTGCTGGTCAACATTGAAATAAATGTATGTATTTCAGCTTGAAAAGAGTAACCCAACAAAATCTCATCCGCCAATTATTAGCAGCATCAACAGCTCACTTCTTTGCTTGTCATGACTAAATGACAGGATAGACAAAACCAGAACATTCTTAACTTTTGCACATGCATGCATGCATGCATGCATGTATGTATGTATGTTTGTGTGTTTGTTTATTTATTTGTTTGTTTGTTTGTTTGTTTGTTTACAACCAACCTCACCAAGGTGACTCTAGGTGGCTTGTAGTCATTCAATAAAAAATACTGTATAAAACCATAACATAATAAATAAATACAATTGACCAAGATGGAGAGGAAGGGAGTCAAGTGTACATGGGTATCTACCTACCTAATTAACCACCTCCAAAATGCCAGTCGTCCATTGGGGTTCAACTGTGAGATGACCAGGACTTGAATGACTGAGTGCAGGGACTCCCGATCCAGGAAAAGATGGAACTGGTACACAACACAAAGTTATACAAAGGCTTTCCTGTTCATGACTGAGTCCCTATGAATCTCTGAATTACGTACCAGCTCTGTCTGGGGTAGTGTTACCCCATCTGGAACTAAAGATGTTACACTTCCAGAATCCAAAAGTTCCTGCACCCAAAACCACTCAGTCTTACTATAGTTCAATTAAAATCTGTTGCCCCTCCCCTTCCAGACCTCCATAACTCAAGGGGGCAGTAACATCATCACTTGGGTCACCCAGCAAGGAAAGATAAACTTGAGTATCATCAACATGATATCTCATCCCATAGTGGAGGACAATCTCACTCCATGGCTTCATGTAGATATTAAAAAGGAGTGGAGAAAGTACCAATCCCTGGCATGCCACAAAAGAGTGGTCATGAACTGGACTCTCACTCTTATCAACACTGTTTGAGACTGACTTTGGAGAAAGGAGCCAAACCAATACAAAATTGTGTCACCCAGCCCCAAATCTCACATATATCCCAAATGGATACCAGGTAAATGGTGTTGAAGACCACTTAGAGGTCAAGGAGAGCAAGGATGGATGCAGTACCCAATCCCACTCTTGCCAGAGATCATCAAGTGTGACTAATGCTGTTTAGTCATTAACACAATAAGGATGTTGTTTAGTCTGTTAACACAATGCTGTTTAGTCATTAACACAATAAGGATGCAGAGATAATGGGGTTTTGCTGCTTTTACCATCACGAGGTAATAACAGCTCTATGACATGCCCCATGTTGAAGTGATCCCACATTTTCCTCCAGTTGTGCTTTAGACATCCCTTAGGACTTTTCAGAACCTGTAGCTCCTCTGTGAATCATGGGTAGTGTTGGGAGCAATGGACTATATGAGTCTACATATATAGGCATGATCCCTGTCCAAAGCCTTCCCTGCCTCTTGGTTCCAGGATGTAACCAGCTTCAGAAGGATCATGCAGCAAGGCACTTGGAATATCCTCTGGTTCCTTCTGAAACTCATATAGTCACTGGGGCAGACCGCTTGAATGGGTTCAGCCTCCCTGAATAGGAGGGTGGCATAAGAGAATCTTAAGGACACCAAGGACATGATATGGCCATGAGAAAGAGGAATGATAGATTCCCAATCAGATCACATGAAATACATGTGAAATAGGCATGTGTAAATATATATAGACTAATGTGACATGACAGCAGTGTTCCAATATCTTAGGGGCTGCCACAAAGAAGAGTGAGTCAAGCTGTTCTTAAAAGCACCTTGAAGGCAGGACAAGAAGCAATGGGTGGAAACTAATCAAGGAAAGAATGTCAGAGTTTGTTGCAAACCAGCCAACACACAGTCAAATGATTCAGCAGGCTTCATTAAACAGAAGGGATGTCTTTATATAATATAAAACATAATGCATGTCTACAATATCCATGTAGGTTTTTCCAATGTGGTAGAGAAAAAAAGAAATTAGCAAGTGGAAACACAGCACAGAATGAAAGCAAGCAACACAGGCCCAGGGAAAGAGAAACAACTCTCTTATAAACAGAACAGTTAAGCCATGGCCAGGCTCCTAGCCGTCCCTTGTGTCTCACACAGCAACTACTGTTTCAGTTACCAAACAGTCCCCATTGGCTGAACTGTTGCTATGCCTATTCCAGCTCATGAGCTCTTATATACTGACAGAGAAGCAACTTAGAACTAAGGAGAAATTTCCTGACAGTTAGAACAATTGACTAGTGGAACAATTTGCCTCCAGAAGTTGTGAATGGTCCAAGTCTGGAAGTTTTTAAGAAGAGATTGAATAACAATTTGTCTAAAGTGGTATAGGGATTCTTGCCTAAGCAAGAGGTTGGACTAGAAGACCTCCAAGGTTCCTTCCAACTCTATTATTCTATTCTATTCTATTCTATTCTATTCTATTCTATTCTATTCTATTCTATTCTATTCTATATGTGATGTAAATTTGTGATGTAAATTTAGAATGATCATTATATTAAACTAATATTCATAATATCTCATTGTAATCTGGATAACCAATTGCTCAGTCGGCAGCTTCATGATCTTTGTTCTTACTTTTTCTTGTCCTATACCTTTAAATCAAAAGATGTTGCTGAGAAAAATAAATTAATTCTTAGCACCTGTATTTACTTCAGAAAATAGAACTGTCAAGAGTAAAATTGCATATAACCCTCAAAATCTCTCTAAAATTTACCAACAAATTGGAATGGGTTTATGTGACAAAAGGGGAAAGCTATTAAATGCATGAAATGTTAGTGTACTATTTTGCTTAATTAAATTTTAATCATGTTTTCATTTAAGTTGAATTAAAGCAAATTGCATTTTTCTGGTCTGATACACTTCTCTGGCTTAGTTTTATAGAATGATTCTGTGGCATGTTATTCAAAGGCCCTTGATTTACAAAACCTCATATTTACTATACCTTTCTGATAATTTTAAAACTAAAAAGTTACAGGCTCCAAAGGACAATAGATTTTTGTATATAAGAACTCAGATGTGAAATCGATAATCTTCCAAAAATATCTGTAATGTCTCTTTATTGACTCTATACCAGAAATCTGGAAAGTTATCAATAGTTATCTCAATACTTTAAAAAATATTCAACTGAGGGAAACAGTTCAAGAAAATTGTCTCTTATTTTATTAATGAAAAATGGATTATATTAATTGAAAGATCTAAAATTAGACATTAGAAAAGGACAATGCAGTCAAAGAAATACAAGTAAATTTTCCACAGTCCTGTTAACTCAAGTCACATGACAATCTGGAGTTATTACTAAAGTGAAATAAAAAACCTTAATTTTAAATAACTTAAACTCAACTAAAATAAATATAATTGACAAATGAAGTAGAATATCATATGAATTCACTGCTTCCCTTCTGCAATGAAATACATATAATTATTAAATTAGATTAAATATAATTTAATAATAATTACAACAGCCAAATCTATTCTTTTTCATGGCATCTGCATTTGATATTCACCTCCCTCCAATACTAGAGAAAATCCTGAATATAATAATAATAATGTCCAGAAAGTTCTGACATTTGATTAAATGTCAACTGTTCCTAAAAGGCCAGAAAGCAATTGTGGGATTATATTTCTACAGTATGAAACACCAGCCATTTTTAACTCAAAGGCAACATTGATATTTCAAGAAATCTACTTCATGAGGAAATATTTAACTATTGCTTTACAAATCTTTTTTATCTCTAAGATAGGATATCCTGTATTGAAATTATTCTTGAGGTTTTCCTTAAACATAAGAAATAAAATTGGACAAGCATTTCTATTTGTCCTAATGTATAGATGAACAAATAACAGATGCAACTCAAAACACATTTAGTATGCAATAAATATAGTAGTATTCATTTTTGACTAAACAGATTAGGACTATGCTGATTTACCTTTTTCCTAATATTTAAGCTTTCAGCCCCTTTGAGATGTTTATGCATCACTGAGTAGTTACTCCTAGCAAAATGTAACTGTAAATTCTCAGTCAAACAGGCAAAGGTCATGGCAATTGAAGTAGTTTTTGTTGATAGTTTGAGACTTTTTGCTGTTCATCTAAATAGCTTCATCAGTCAGGACAAAGTACCATGTTTCCCTGAAAATAAGACTGGGTCTTATTTTCTTTTGATCCCTGAAACAAGCGCTTGGCCTTATTTTTGGGGAGGTCTTTTTTTTTTTGAGATGCAGGAGGCGATGGTTAAGAGTCCAAACCCTGAGGTGATTGGGGAAGGGCTGCCTCCTGTGCTGGCCACACCCACCCACTTCACTAGGTTTATTTTGGGTAGGGCATATATTAGGCTTACCCCCCAAAATTGGGCTAGGCCTTACTTTTTGAATAGGTCGTATTTCTGGGAAAACAGTGTGGTTGGGCAGAGAATCATTGGAATGTACTGCCTCCTGCCACACCAACCTCAGGGATTTCCTCCCCGAAATGTGTTGTATTATGTCAATATAGATTATTTGCCATCCAGGCAAAGATGTTTGAAGGTTGGACTAATTTTTGTTATTAGCTTGAAATGTTTTGCTGCCAAGACAAAAATGTTTACTCCTAGCAAAGTCCAACTTCTGGGTTCCTAAAGTACTTTTGGTTCCAGGTTCAGGTTCTTGTCAGTGCAAGTATATGCATAGGTAACACCCACTCATAATTCCTCCATATAATTTCCTATAAAATCTACACATCTCCCTTGTATATACATTCATTCAACTTCCTTACATTTCCACAGCTATACATATGGACAGTAACATTGTAAGTAATACTTAGAGCTCTGTTTCATTTGTAGGCAGGTTATGCAAAGCACATGAACACAAAGTGCAGTCTTTGAAGTACTGAAGCTGTCATGGCCCCTAGAAAGTGCAACAGAAATCACTTTTCCTAAAAGGCTGTGTTGCAAATATTTGCAAGCCTGGTACTATGATATTAAAGCATACTCCTAAAATAATTTTCCAATGCACCAATGCTATAGCATGAGAATATTTAGATAACAGTCCTTGGTATGTGCTTCATGTTAAATATTGCCCTGAAATCAACCAAGAAGCTATGCAATTGCTGATGAAAATAAGACTATGCAATATTTTCCCTCTTTTTGGACAGCTAACACTATCATCATTAACATGGATCTCTGGTTTGGATTGTCCAAGCATTATTTCTACCCTTAAGGGTAGATGTGCGTTATAATGCAACTTACATAGATTTGCTTAAATGCTAGAAAACTTCCCACTAGTTGGAGCTAGAAGGCATTAAGATCATTGAATGTTGCCAGGAGAGATACTCCCTTCTCTTCAGCATCTTTTCAATTTCTGAATTGGTTGGGATTTTGTCCTTTCTAGTTTCTCAGTCAAGTAAACAACCAGCCTGAGGCCGAACTAGCTATAGACACATATCATTTCCATATATGTCTCTGTTTTGTTGGAATTAGTACTCCGTTTTGGGAAGGGGGAGGGGGTTTACTGAATACAGATGTAGTCCATTTGAAGGCATGTTGCCTGTAAGCCAGCATTGGAATATTAAAAATAGCCCTTGCTGTCAGCATGACTTTCTCTTATTTGTATTCCAAGGATCATTGTTTTGGCAGGCACAGGAAGCTGCTCCTGTGTTTGTGTTTTGTTTCGCCTGTGGAAAATTTACAGTTCAAATAACTTTGCCAGGCTTCATCAAGCTAATCAGATAACAAATTGCTTGAACTACATTGAAGAGACTTCAAACAAGAGAGAAATGTGGCAGGATGGAGCTACCAAAGTCTTATCTTAAGTCAGAATTTGTAAAAAAAAAAAAAAGAAAAGAAATTCATTTTCATTGCTGCTTTCATGTCATGCTTGTGTATATTTTTTTTAAAAAATCTGTTTTCCCCCTCCCTCCACTGTTGAAGTAATGGAGCTGTTAACACTGCTTCCTGGCTGTAACATGGAATGTTTCATCTGAAAGGTGGAAAAGAGACTTTTGTTTTAATATTTCCCCAAATCAAAATTTTTAAAAAGAAATGTCCTACTGCTTGCATAATACATTCTTCCACTATCCTATAAATATCAAATTTGTCCTTCATTCATCTGACTTTCAAAATTTGGAACAACTATTTTCAAGATCGACATTTCTCATTGCATAGCATGTATGAACAGGCTGTGGAATTAAAGCAACCAGGATCCTCGTCATATGTGCTGATCTTACCTTGAGTGATAACTGAACTAAGGCCCTAGAGATACAGTGCATCAATTCTGCAAACTGGAATTTATTGCTGAGAAATGACTTCTGGCTCAAACCATAATTTCAGATGCCTTTGTATATAAATGTTCACTTTAATTTCTATATGTGTCTATTTTCCCCATATCGTGAGAAACACTGATTGAGTTACTGAATTAGATTAGAGGCAAATCTGTGTCTCCATCTTCTGGGTATCCTTTTACATAATAAAAAAAAAAAGATGGGAGGACTGCAGCAGGCATCTACAGAAAACATATTTCCTTCTCATTCCTTAACACTTTATTGCAACCTTGAATATTCATTAAATGTGTGCCTCTGATTACAGTGCCAATAATAATTTAATTATGCAATTCCATTTTGGAAACACTGATAAGAGCTACAGTCAAAACACTTGATTGCTAAATCATGTCTTGAAGGTAGTGGTTTCTTGGGAAATGTATTTACTCGGTATATTTTTGCAACAAGAAACTCTTCTACATTCTACATTGTGCTGTATAATCTTTAATCCCAGGAGACACTTCTCATAAACCCCTTGAATATTTCATCTGAATTTTTAACAGTTATTTAAATAACGTTATTTAACAGTATTTTTAACAAGAAAGACATAATGAGAAATAATGATCTCGATGACCTATTAAGGTCATAGTTAGATCTATTTATTTATTTATTATTTTAGTTTTTATTATGTTGTCCTTTCCTTTTTGGAATTATTCTTCTTTAGATCATTAAGATGGATCTCTTGATCTGTAATTAGAGCTCTGGATAATCTCAAATGGTATTTTTTTCCCCAATATCCTTACCTGTACTTTTGAAGTACTTTAGATCAATTTAGATATCATCCTAAATATGTTGTCAGCAATTAGGTTAATGGACTTAAAACAATTTAATATTACCTAAAGAGATTTAATTTTCATCAGGATTGCTATGAGCAAAACAGGGCTATGACTAGCTTAATGGTAAATAGAGCCACCAAATCAATCAGTCAATCAATCAATCAATCTTATCTGGCATTAATGTTTTAGATAAGCAATTTCTCCCACTTCTCTCCTAGTTACAAGACTGGGACAAGGATAAAAATTATAATTATTCGCTTTCCAGCTGATATTCTCATTAAAATAAATCCTGCAAAAGGTATGATTGGTGGTTTTTTCCTTAACAAAAATAGAGACTAATGACATCAGAGAAGGTTCAATTTTTGTCAAACTAATAGCCAGGAATGGGAGTAATAAACATTTCTTCCTTATTAACTGCAGTTCTAAAAAGCCTATAGAGGAAAGTATTACAGCTACTCTTAAATATAAATTTGCCCTTCAATATAATAGCCAAGAAGGGACCAGTTTTTTATTTTTGAAAAAAACCCGGATTGTTTTTTATTGCATTTGATACCGTCGACCACGGTATCTTATTGCAGTGGCTGGAGGGGTTAGGAATTGGAGGCACCATTTTATGGTGGTTCTCCTCCTTCCTCTCCGGCCGCTCGCAATTTGTG
>JANHFJ010006036.1:57635-68877 GCA_032468195.1 Cerberus rynchops
CAGAAGGGGTGTTCTTACCTTTTCTGTACTCCTTGTTATATATCCTTTTTAGTTGCACGCAATCTCTGTCAAACCATTTTTTGTTTTTTAAAGCCGGCTTTCTGGAGTGAGCTAGTATTCTGTTAATGAGAACCAATTTCAGATTTGTAATTAAGGTTTCAAACCCCTCTAAGTATGATCCTTCACACTTACTTCTTACGAGAGATGTACTGTACATAGTTCTATTGTTTCTGAAGCTAACATCCATTTAGTAGCTTCCTTTGCATCTTTCTTGCTCCATTTAATTTTTACCTGGGTATTTTGGCACTCTAGCCTGGGTAGGTAATTTGAGCCAACCCTTAAAAATTTATTGTGTAATGTAAGAGTGAGGATTACTGGATTGTGATCGCTTTCCAATCGCAAGTCCATCTTCTGTAAGAATTTCAAGAGATCGTATGATATTATCTAGTAATCAACTGTGGATTTCTTCCTGCTCCCCAGTAAGTATATTCTGCTGGGTTTCCCTTGTGGAAACATTAGGTCAAAACATACAGTCCTCTATCTTACACACAAACCTACCCAATTTGCGTTAGGGTCTTTAAATTGTCTGGAATGCAGGGGTTATCCTGGTGCATTTTCATCATAATGGATCTTAAATTGATGAAATAATGCTTGATCATTTGGGCCCATCCTAGCATTTAAGTCCTCCCTATAATTATTAGTGCTGTGGGGTATTTGTCTCAGCAGCCAAGAATAAAATCTTCTATGCGATCCCAAATCGTGTTGATCAGATTATTCTTATTAAGTGGAGAATGTAAATATTAAAAAGCAAACTCTCCATGTGTTTAAATAAGAGTAAAATAGTCACAACCCATGTCTGAAAAGGTGGCAGCAATACACATTTAAATTGCAGGGATGTATTAACTAGTGTCACAATAATCCCTTTGGCTCTCCCACCCACCTTACTTGGGACAGCCAGGATAGAGTTAGCCTAATAACCATTTAACTGTATCTCTGTGGTGGTCCAGGTTTCCTGTAAGAAGAGAATGTCAAATTGTGATATATGGTCAAAAAAGAGTTGTTTTTTTGAGGGGACAGTCCAACCTGCTATATTCCAGGTTGTAAGGGAAAGGGGATCATCATTTGCTACTCATCAGGAAATTTGATTTATACAAAGCGAAGTTGTAAGGGTGTTACAATGGATTGAGGTGTCATCACGAACAAAATTGGCCTTGTCTAAAAGGAGGGGAGCCTCATCTAAATCCTGTGTAGACTCCTGAGGAACTTATTCAGAGTAAGAGGCTTTAATATCAACTAATACAGCTTGCCTCTCAGGTGCTTCCTCGCTCGGTGTAGTGCAAGGAGTTATTAAGTCATGCTGCATTTGACTTTGAGATGATGCACTGACATGGGTCCTCTCTCAATCTGGTGCTGAGGGTATCATAGGATATTCACATAAGGATGATAACATCTCCTTCTCTACTCTATTGGTCCTGGTGGATCTTGGCTTCTGTCTTCCATGATCTCATTTTCATGTAATCCCTTGCCCTCTGGGGGAGAAGTAAGAGGCTCAATTATTGGGGAGACCAGATCTATAAGGGGCTCAGCTGTGTCAATCGTGACCAACAAGGATTTCCTTAAATTTTCTAACTTGAATAATATGTTGTCTTGTTCTTCCTTGGGAGAGTGCCAAAATCATTAATGAAGCCAGTTTCTGTGCTGTTAAATACATCTTCACCAAATAAGGCTGGCTGACTCCCACTTTCTTTATCTCGCTTTCCCAAGGTTGAAAATGAGGAAGAGACAGTAGCAACCTTGAAAGCTGGCATGTTAACAATTAAGGGTTTAAACATTTCCTCACAGAAAACTCTGATGGGAAAGATTTGAACGGAGGCTAGGTGTACCTTCATCTTGATTAGCATCAGAGGTATGGTGGGCAGCTTGAAAGTCAGGAATATCTGCTTTCAATTTGGGGCCTCAGAAAGCCACTTTGCAGCACTGAGATCAATCTGCTCCCATTGGCAGTGCAGAAGCTGGCTTAGGGAATTTAGTATTTCACTCTTGGTATTCCAACACCCGTAATTAAGCCTATTCATATGGATTCTAAGAGCAATCTATTGTGTTTGCAGTGAACTATGTAGTTGATGTAATTGCGGTAGGGAGATGCTTTACTGGCTTCCAAGGAAACTTCTCTATTAATACATCCCTGTCTCGCTGCCTTGCCTGGTTAAAGCCAGTTTTTCTGAGTGGGCTGCTGCTTTTTAGCAGGTTCTTTAACTGTTTCCCTGGCTCTACGCTCTGTTTCCACTTCCTTATCCTGAGTATGCTGCAGGGTTTTTAGTGGGGGGAGCATGGACCCAGATCTTGTGCTCTAAGAGAAACAGCTATATCTTTTCTCAATGTCTCTAAGTCATGTCGAATGTGTTTTTTATTTGCTCAGATATTGAAACACCAGATTGCGCTGTGAGAAGGCATTGCTTTGCCATAAACTCTGTTGTATTTTCCCAAGGTAAACTCTCTATACTCTGAATTAGCTTGTTGTTCTTAAGCCTTTTAGCTTTTATCTCAGACTCCATACAGGATGTAACTGGACTAGTAGTTTGTGAGAATAGCTAGCTGTCAGTATGCTCCCCCCCTCTCCCCCATCACCAGATCGGGAAATTCTAATAGCTATTGTTCTGTCAAATCCCTTTGCAGGTCCCACTCTAACACCTCAAATTTATTGGAGATGGAGGGTAGGTTAGTTTTACTTACATATCTCGCTAGAAAAGTGCTCCTCAATTCTTGGTTGTTTTGCAGTTTTCACTGCTGGGAGAGATCCTGGGCTGGTACCATGGCATTTCTTTCTTTTTTTCCATGCCTTATTAGTTCCAGGCAAAAAGACCTTTATCTGTATTGTGGTCTACACCGTTATCTCATCCAAAGAATATTAGTTAAATATTTTTATTATTATTATTATTATTATTTATTGGATTTTTATACCGCCCCATCTACCAAAGGACTCGGGGCGGTGTACAGCGGATAAAAATACATAGATACAATATGTATTATTGTAAATAATAAAAAAGGATCCAGTGGGAATACTAAAAATTGATAAAATAAAACTGTCAGGAGCTACTACAAACATGCTTTGGCATCCTCCCAGCTCCTCCCCCTTGAGACCTAGCATAACTCCCAAAACGCAACCTGTTGTTCAATTCTTGGAGGAGGTGGAGGAAAACTGGAACCTCCAAAAACCACATGGGAATGGGACATGTTTTTTACATACAAGTCCTAAAAGATTATAGATATTTTCTGAAGGAAAAGCCAAGAATTCTTGGAGGAGCAGCATACTTTTAGTTCAAGATTGAAGTTCATTTCTTTTTCCACTATGGACAGAATTATATTTCAATCTGATTTGGATATTTTTCCATAACTTAGGTAAGATGATAACTATACACTTCAAAATGACCAATTCAGCTGATGAGTTTTAATGTTCTTTTATTGCAATTCATTGTCTAACAATACTTGTTGGCAATAAAGTTATATACACTAACAAATCAATCACAAATCACTTTAAAAATCTGTAATACAAACGGAAACTGGCTTTTTTATTTTATGCCTCCAAATGTAGAGAGAATATTTTTCTGGGAAGTTATTTAAGGAAAAATTGAGAAAGTACAAACATGGCACTTCAGCATCTTTCATGCAAAAGATCTGACACCCAGATGTACAAAATTAAATATCAGAATTACATGCAATTGATACATTAAACCTCCAAAATAGCTCTGACATTCATTCCTTTTAGAATAACAAATCAAAGTTTAATGCCGCAGGGCCCAGGAATAGAGAGGATTTGAATTTAAGATGCTTTAATTTAGGAATATAGTTTGTTCTGGAATATGGCTTTATAAAAACAGGGACTAAAATGTGAGAATTTTTGAGAATTTCTCAGTGTACTGATTTAGTTTCCTTTTTGCTTTATTTTGGTCCTTTACGAGATCAGCTTCAATAGTCTCAAGTTAATCCTAGCCCTAAATAGCAAAAGTCCGTCCAAAACTAACCACTGTAAGTTATCTCAGAGTTCTGAAATGATTGGTAACACAGCAGCACTTCCACCAAGAATCAGCATGATTTCAAAGTTAGATTTCTAACTTTTTCTAACCGTTTTCTAACTGTCTTGATTGTCACAGCATTATGACGACAAGATCAGGACAATATGAACAAGTTATGAATACATATTTTGACATCTTTCTAAGGTGACCACCCAACTTGGAGAGGGGGTCACTACGAGAAAGAGTATATTATGATTGTCTTCCATGTGACTTTCATCTTCTACTGTTACCCTCACAGAATCATATAAATGATAAGGACAGCAAGTTTACTGAAAGAATTGGTTATTGCATAATAGTGTTTGGTAGAATTTCTTTTCTAAAAGTTCATATGAAAGCAGCAGTAATTAATATTTTTTAAAAAATCAATGATTAATAAGTTATGTGTACTACATAATTTACACCCAGAAAAGTCTCTTCCAGTTCAAGGTGGTTTCTTTTTAGGTATATACAATAGACTATTGGACAGTGCATTTTCCGGACCATATCATAGATCTCTAAATAGATAGTTCCAATATCATACAAATACAATCAAATCAAGAAGAGTCATTATAGTATGATTTAGCAATATAAATATGGTTGATAGTAAGGATACCCAGAAGAAACATTAACAAATGTAATTTTCTTAAAATCTTAGATCCCACATTATTACATTCCTAACAGGCAGTTTTACTTAACTAATTCACAGGACAGGTTAAATTTTTGGGGTTGATGGTATATATAATTAAATGTATACACCCAGGTGGACCCTTGTATAAGATATATAAATGAACAAGTATCTTCTTTTGCTTAAGAACATTATAATGAAAGTAGTTTCCTGAATGGGCTGTTGGCAGACAAGATTCAAAACCTTAACTGCTAGCTATGTAAATCATTCTTCATGCAGATGCTTGCTTAACAGCACTCTGGAAACTGCTGTTATTTGCTACTGTCTCATTGGGTTGATAGTAAAGCAAGCTCTCTGACAAATTATTTTTATGCCAAAGAACAAATCCAGTGAGTCAGCCAAAGTGCAAATGCTAGGCAGTAAGACAGAGGCCAACCCTGTGTCTTTGTAAATGACATATCCTTGCTAAGGATTTCTCCTCTACACTTGTAAGTTGAATAACTGCAAAATGGCGATCAATGCCTTTAGACAAAAAGCTTTAAATAGTTAAATAGTATTTCAAGGAGTCTTTTTGGATTTTAAGTCTCACAATTGTTTTAACTAAGTCTTTTAACACAAGACTAATGAGGGATAAAATGAGCTGTGATGGCACAATGGTTAGAATGCAGTACTACAGACTACTTCTGCTGACTGCTGTCTGTCTGAAATTTGGCAGTTTGAATCTCAAGGTTCAAGGTTGACTCAGCCTTACAGCCTTCTGAGGTAGGTAAAATGAGGATCCAGATTGTTGGGAGAATATGCTGATTCTGTAAAACTGCTTAGAAAGGGCTGAAAGCACTGTAAAGTGGTATATAAGTTATTGCTAATGGAAGATCAGTAGCAGAGGAAAATCTTTAATTTCTTGACCATTTCTGCCTTTGTTCAGGAAAGATGCAAGCATCGAAGCAACAAAGCTCATACTTAAAAAAGGGAAAGAATAGTATTGAATAATACCAGTACATAGGATTATTTGGCAAGTAATTATTCTTCCAGATATTTTAGCTGGATGACCTGTAGGCTTTGGTGAGTTCTTACATGGGTTCCCTCACCCCATTCAAGAGCTCTGGTGGTGCAGTGGTTAGAATGCAGTACTGCAGTCTACTTCTGCTGATTGCTGGCTGCCAGCAGTTCGGCAGTTCAATTCTCACAGGCTCAAGGTTGACTCAGCCTTCCATCTTTCTGAGGTTGGGTAAAATGAGGGCTCAGATTGTTGGGGGCAATATGCTGACTCTGTAAACCATTTACAGAGGGCTGTAAAGCACTGTGAAATAATATATAAGTCTAAGTGCTAGTGCTATTCTCAGTAGGTGTCTTGAGTCAGACCTGTATCATTAAAAGTTTTACTTTACTGATATTGGGAGCCTTGTGATGGTTTATTCAACAACCAAAATATGTTCCCAGTACAAAAGTGAAAATTAAAAGCTCATTAGAGATGAATCCTGTTTAAGAGAGAAATGGAGAATGAACTCAATCTTTGAGGCAGGGATTGCTACTCTTCTTTCGATTTTACTTCTTTCATGTAATCTCCAGTTACTATTTTTCTAGTAGTTTGGATACAGCCTGGTTGTTGGTACACTTATTTTATTTATTTAAGAAAATTTGCATAGCTTTCCACTCACGGTCAATGATTGTGGGCAGCTTACAAAAATAAACACCTAATATACAAACAATAAAAACCAATAACGCTCCCCATCCCCTGGTAACACCAATCAATCAGACAAGCCAGTTGATGGACTCCATCCCACTCTGGGTTCCCCCAGCCCATTGCAAAACCAGGGTCTTCTGGGCCTTGTGAAAGAGCATCAAAGTGAAAGCCAATCTAATATCTGCAAGAATGATGTTCCAAAGGGAAGGAGTCACCATGGAGATGGCTCTTCTTCTGGGTCCCACAGATGTACCTCCATAGGACCGGGGACATGCAACATCTCCATAGGACAGGGGACATGCAACATACCCTGCCTGCCAACTCTGGTGAGTTGTTAGATGTGACCAGGAAAAGACGGTCCTTCAGCTAAGACAGTCCCTGTTTTGGAATCTTTGAAGTTTTCAGTTTCTAAGTTAACAAGGGAAAAAAGAAGACTCGATCCTACTTCCTGTTTAAAGCTATTACAATAATCCAGATGATCAATACATTTACTATTGATTTATTTATCTGTTATCTTGCAACAATCCCAATAATAAATAGATGTTAGCAAAGATATATTATCACTATTTTTCCTGCAATCTAGTAGTCATTGAATGCTTACAGTCTGAAGTAGCAGTCCTTCTCTGGTTCAAGTATCTATTCACTAGATTCTGCCAACATCTAGGGTAATTAAATGGCTGTCTAATAGTACCTTTAATGCAGTGGTAGAATTCATTTTTTTTACTATTGATTCTGTGGGCATGGCTTGATGGGCGTCGCTGGGGGGTCATGTGACTGGGTGGGAAGTTTCTTTAAGCAGGGCAATAAAGATTAGGCTAGAAACAACACCAGAACGTTTCTTTCCTGCCTGTCTTACAGGATTAACCCTGTAAAAAGGAGATTTCTTCTAATAACCAGTTCTCTGAACTGCTTAGAAAATTTACTACCAGTTCTACCGAACCTACTAGAACCTGCTGAATTTCACCTCTGCTTTAATGGTTGTCCAACAAACACTAGCTAAAGAAGTGCAGGTCTTCCACAAGGTAGACATGTGAAAGAGAATAGTATTGTTAGGCAGACATGATCTGCCAGGTTCACCTTTACTATGGCAATTTTTGGAAAAAAAATATTAACAGGCAGGGATTAGAAGCATTGTCACAAACACCTGGAGGAAGGGAAATGAAGAGGAAAAGGGAAAAGTAGCAAATAAGATATAATTTGTCTCTTACCAGTGGAGACCAAGGTTTGGCTTGATTGATTCTGCATATTTTATTTACTCAATGGGGAATGTTAATTTTATATATTTCTTTCTTATGTATAAATAATTACTTTCACTTTAAAAAACTTAAAATTCAATGCTCAGGTCTAAAATTATCCCAAAACAGAAAAGAAAATAAGGGGATAATTTGCAGAACATGTCAAATTAGTTATCTGCAATACACTTTACACAGAAGGAATGTAAAATCATTCTACAAAGCAATATATAGTCCTCAGGAATCTTAGAAATACAAAATAAAGACCACAAATTATATAAAGAATAGGAACATGTCTTTAGATGTTACTGATATATACATACATCTAAAATTACCAGCCTATAAACCTAACAAAAACAGAAGAAATGCATTTAAGTCAATTATTAATTTCAGAGGTAAAAGAAAGTTGCTTTTCATATATCCTTTTTTTTTGTTCAAACAGAGTATTTAGCCTCTACAGTAAACAAAACAGTTGAATTTGACCATTCTCATAGTTTTTTGTTCAATCTATCTCTAGAAGTGTCTTCTTGGGTTCCTTCCAGTGGTGAAATTCAATTTTTTTTTACTACCGGTTCTGTGGGCATGGCCACAGGATTAAACATCCTCACACACAGAATTACCATTACCATTACAACTTCACCAAAGTTACAATGTAATAAGGGGAGAGGCAGTTACTGTGTGCAAGGCAATAAAGATTAGGCTAGAAACAACTGCCTTCTTTATAGGATTAACCCTGTAAAGTTAATCTGTAAAGTGGGAAAAAAAACAAAAGGAGATTTCCTCTAATAACCGGTTCTCCGAACTACTTATAATTGTTACCACCAGTTCTATAGAACCGGTGTCAACTGGCTGAAATTCATCTCTGGTTCCTTCTTTTATATTCTTGGTCCTTTCTGGCTCAAAAAGAAGTATTAGGACCTTCAAGTTATCAGTTATGCTGGCAAGGTTTTGTTATTATAGCTGCAGATTTCAACTTGAATATTGCAATACAAACACAGAATTACTGAGTAGGATTGGAGACGAATGAAGATCCTAGCAATTATAAAATGCATATGGCATACAGAACACTGCAAGTAGAACAGGCATAACAAAGCTATTGAGACTGAAATGGAAAATTGAGCTCCTGTAGTTAAGAAATTCTCTTGTAAAAATTCCAGAATTAAGTCCAGGTAGGCCTTAAATAAAATCTGGATGGTAGCTAAATTATAATTACAAACTTCGTTTAAAGTGGTCATTCTTTAAAGCTACCTGTTTCCAAAACGTTTTGTTTCAGTTCATAGTTCTATGTAATGTAGTATCACCAAAACCAAACAAAAAAAAAATATCGATGTGCTAAACTCGATTAGAACCAGATCTTATTGATACTATTTTAATCAATTAAAAGGGAAACTGAGATTATAATTATCATTTGGCAAAATATTAATGGCTGTAACTGAAACAAACGTCCTATTGATTTTAAAGGAGGGAGTTAAACCTCTCCAATAAAATCAATACAGAACTTAGTTTCACCTGGATCATCCCCTCAATGCTTAAGAATTGTATTTCTTCTTAAATCAAAGATTACAATGTTCTTTGATCCACTTATGAAAGCCTGAGCTTTCAATTTTACCTGGTTATTCTGCTTAAGGGGGAACCATCCAAATTACATTTTTATAGCTAAAGCTTTTTACTCCAATATTTTATTACAGGACAGTTGGCAATATTTTATTATTTGGCAGTTTAAAAAACACATTGCTTTTTGGCAAAAATTCCTTCTTTCTTTTAGAAAAAAATTGAATGGGACTTTGAAAGTCAATTTCAGCAGGTGAAATCTCAGCTTTGCCAAGGGATATAAACAATTTCGGCTTCTGATTTAAGGAAAGTCAAAAGGTAGGTCATTTTGCCGATCAAAGAAATATTAAATTCTTTTAGGAAAGAGGAAAAAAGAATAAAAGGATAGCATGCTACTGGAAAGTGTAATTAAATACCTTCCTCAAGGAAAACATAGAAAAAATGTACTTTATTACAAACCGACTTAGATTTAGAAATCCAACTATACATATAAACTCAGAGAATAAATATTATTCTCTAGTGTCACACAGCACATTAAGGCCTTGCTTTCGTTGTTCTTTAGCTACAGTTCCTTGGAGGGGAGAAATGTGGGGTGCTGATAACAAAAGTACTGCCTTCCCCATTGAAATGCAAGAGGTGAACTCCACTACACTTGCTATTTCAGCATCATTTCAGATCCTGACACCACACAGTGCTGAGATGAAGCAAAATCCTCTCTTAGCATGAATGTGACATGAAACCCATTTGCAGAGGAAAATATTGAAATGTTGATGTGCATTGTTATCCATGCGTAGTCACTGATATGCAGTTTAGCTGGTTATTCACCTTTGCAGGTCCACCGAATCTTTTCTTTTAACCCTGGCCTGTTTCCAGGGCACTTTAATTTGTAGTGTAAAAGTTATGTAATTCTGTATCTGAAGACAAAGAAGGAGGCCCAATGCAAACAAGGAGAAGTATATCAGGGCAGCGTCGATAGGAGTAAGAAGTAACATCCCATCCTGGGTTGCTGAATCATTAAAAAATAAAGTAACCGTGGACTGAATTGCCAAATAAATCTCATGTATCCATATGTCTACAGGAGCAGAAAACTATAGTCATTTGTTTCCCTTAAGTAAAGCTTCAAATACAGGTGCAAAGCTTTCTTTTTAATGAAGAAAACAGTTCATTTCCTGAAACTGTTTTCATGGTGTTAGAAAGCAGAGTTAATTCTGGTTTCTCACTGCTCATTAGCCCCCTGAATTGGTTCAGGTGATTGCTTTTCCAGCTTTCTGCACTTCTTTTGAAATTGGTCATTTTCTTTCTTCTTAAGTTTCTCCCTTTGCTTTTCCATCTTCTTTTGAGCTTTGCGGGCTTTCTCTAGATTTGCTTTCATTTCTTTAATTTTCTTTTTAATCACAGCTCTCTCCTGGGAAGATGTCATACCAAGGAACTAATGTTTTAAAAAGAAGATAAACATTTTAATGTATGGCAAAATTACAGGTCCATCAAAATATAATTGGGATGTGTACAGATCACTGTAAGCAACGGCATGGTCTTTAATAGAACAATAAACAATAATATTCTTGATCTATCAAAGCGACCCATCCAGTGAAGAAGAGCAAAACCATTCCTAATACTGTTAACAGTGAAAACATGTTTATGCCTGGGCATTAAGGAAATTAATTCAATTTTGATTCACATCTGAGTTTCTCCAGATCAAAGGATCCATTATGAGAGCCAGATTGGTCTAGTTAGTTAAAGTGCTAGGCTACAAAACCAGGAGATGGTGAGTTGTAGTCCTGCCTTAGGCATGAAAGCCAGCTGGGTGACTGAGGGCCAGTCACTCTCAGCCCAGCCCACTTTACAAGGTTGTTGTTGTGGTGGGGGACAGAAAGAGGAAGGAGTATTAAGAGTGCTGATTTATTTATAAAAACAATAAAGGTGAGAAATACATAAATATGCTGTGAGGATTGGCTCTTTAAAATCTAATTTTAACCAATTTCCTACATCAAGGAACACTTCAATCATTATTCCTCAACTAAATTAATGCTGCCTAGCCTGGCTGGCATCACCTAATGTACAAATGCTCCTAACGCTGATTTCAAGTACTTGATTTCCC
>JANHFJ010006036.1:238049-250176 GCA_032468195.1 Cerberus rynchops
GGCCCTAAGAAGGAGACAAAAATTGACTTTTTAATGTGCAAATTAATTAAACCTGTATTTAAGAACATAAGCAGAATCTGGTCTATCTATTTCAGCAATTTGTTCCCACAATAGCCAACCAAATGCCCAAGGTAGTTGCTAGTCCACTATTGATCCCCATGACTTCCATGAATTGGTCCAAACAATTTTTGTTACTTGTTTTTAGGTTTTAGAGGCATACATTTTATTTCTTCAAAGCTACTTCCTAAATATACAGGTAAAAATTTCATTTTTTTTGTGGCATGAGATTATTCTGCATATTTTTCATAATACTATAATCAAGCACATTATAAAATATAACTAGTGAAAATCATGGCTTGCGTTCATGAATACTTACATCTTCACCAGATTTTCCAGGAGGACCCATTGGACCACGAGAACCTTGAGGTCCCTAGTGATAAAAAAATCATTTTAAAACAAGATAAGGGGAATTAAGACATGTCACTACTTTTATCCTGCATTTGAATTGTGACTTAACTAAATCAAAGCCATAATTTTGAATCCTTTCTCTCTAAAATGGTTTCTAGGTTTCATGAAAGCATAGTGCCTCATTACACAGTCCAATTTTCTTTAATGAATTAACAACTTAACAATTAATACAAGACAACACAATGCAATTATTCTAGCTTACTTTCTAGCAAGATCTTATTTCTCACAGGCTTATCTTACATAATTTAGATTTTTAAAAATTCATAAATTCCTGCAAGACAATGAGCAGTAGAGTTATGCAGACCATATGTTGTGGATGAAATAAAACAGTTATTTAATAATTAAAATAACTCTTATAGTGGAACACTATTTTACTTACTGATTGGCCAGGTTCACCCGGTTCACCTGGAGGTCCTTGGAAGCCAGGAGAACCCTAGAATAGAAATAAGATGTGCTATTCAATATTTGTGAGAAAAGGGTGCCTGGACAATAATTTGAATAGATTCAACCAGTAAACACAGGGTTCAGTGACACAATTATTTTTGGAAAGCCTTTAATGGTCAAGCTGAGTTATTGGAATCAGATTATTATTATTATTTATTCAATTTATATGCTGCCTCTTTCAAGGTTTGAGGCAGTTCTAGAGTGGCTGAGATTGGTTCCCCCCACCCTTCCCAGAAGAAGAAATATGTGACCCAGAAACACCAAAAATAAAGGAGAATGCTACTAATCTGTTTGCATAGAAGAACATTCCAAATTATTTCTACAATTTAATTGAAATGCCAAGAATGTCACAGACAGGAGTACCGTGACTAGGCCTCGCATTGTATGAAGACATGATTTGTTTTAATCACATTTTGTGATTCATGTCGCTGCTAAGCATAAACACTAGTTTACAAACCCCAGTAGCTAAATTAAAGTACCGTGATAAACTGCACTATGGCTGAGTAAATAGTATTAAGCCAGCCATTACATATTTTATCCTTCCTAGGAATATTAAAGCTTAAATGAGAAAATAGGCAAAGCAGAATACTCAAATGAGGAAGGATATGCTTTTCTACCAGGGCAGAAAATTTGAAGTCATATTATATTTGATCATCAATTGTGGATTATAATATGGAACTTGCCAATGTGGAATACTATGGCCACGCTATAGGTAACAGTCATTCATATTGGTAACTCATGCTTTCGACAGCTCTAACTTATGAAACTCTTTCCTATCAATGGGAGTGATCAGAATATACTTACAGGTGCTCCATTGCTTCCAGGTGGTCCTCTAGGTCCCATTAATCCCTGAAAAAAAGGTATTTTAAAAGGTCAAATTCATATAAAATAAGACACTGGATAACCTCTCATGAAATATACAGTAATAATTTGTCTAAGATGAAGTATAAAGACATAATATTATTGATAGTATTATTATCATTAAAAATAACAATGAAGGTGACATCTGAGGATTATTGGATTTGAGATCCAACATAGCTGAAGACTTTGTTTATTTTAATAATTGAGCCAATTTTTAAAAAGCAAATACTGGCTTATTCTTTGTGTGTAATAGACTGTTAATACAGTACTGATGAAAATATGTTTAATTCCTACATTGATTTACCTAATTTGAATTTAAACACTATTTTTGATTGAAGGAGAATTAACATTTGCATTTTAGCTTGGCTTTGTCCAAAAGAAAAGAAACCCCTTTTGCTATTATCATATTTTTGCATGATCCTCTCTTGTTGCTGCTGCTGTGACAGCTAACCTTACTGCTTTTGAAGAACAAATATTTTTAATGGGAGAGACACAGTTTTTGATTTCAGAATTTGTACATTTTGAGCTGGATTAGATATGTGTGGATTCCAGAGGATGTCACTATGCTAGAAATGCATATCAATAGCAATAGTGTTCTGTTTTCTAACGATTCTTGTCAAGCATGATACAAGCTTGTCAAACATCAGAAAAAGCGTATAAAAATGAAATGTAACAGCAATCCCAGGAGATATCTGTAATTTCACACATATAATTCAGTAAATTGATAAAAAATATTGCCTTTTATTCAGAATATTTCATCCCTACCTAGAAGACTTTAATTTTTGGCTGGATGTCTGGCTTATCTGACTTAGGGTCAGATAAAAATATCATTTTTGTAACTGGCCCAAAGTCTTTTTAAAATTTGTTTTACCAAAAAAAAAAAAAATCAGTAAAATTCCTTTCCCCTTTCCCTTTTTATTTTCTGGACAATCTGCAATCTCTGTATGAACAAAAAGACAGAATGGTCTCCTAATCAGGCTATACATTGAAAGTCTTATTGCTTGGAGCACCTTGCAATTGTCATCATTGGGGTGTGACAATATTGAGGAGACATCATAATACTCAATATTATTATTGAGTACTCTTCAAGCATATGCACTGAAGACAAATTCCTTGTGTGTCCAATCACATTCTATTCTTCTTTCTATACTATTTAACTAGAGTAACAGATGCTGCTGATAGATCAAAATTCCTTACTTTTTCCAATGCCCCATGAATCTTTTGAATCTTTTCTAAAGTTCAGAATTGGAAAATAAGTTTCTACTGCATGAATAAAATCTGTTCTACTTATAGATGGGTGCAGCTCATTCCTTTCTCATTCTGCCCTTTTAGTTTAAGACAGTAGCCACTTTCATTTATCATATATATAAAGAAGGTTTCCCGAATATAGGATTTCCCTGATATAGGAACCTTGGTTATATTTCCCAACAACTACAATGTGACTTGCATCTTAACATTAATCAAAAGAGTAAAGTTCTCAGTCCAGCTTCCTTCCTTTCTCCTTCTTCCTTGATTTTCCCAAAATGCCTCTGTGACATTGGAGTGGGTTCTCCAAACTATGTGGAGTGATATGCAAAGAAAGAGAGAAACTGTTCAGAGATCTCACTTGGAAGTGAGATAACATAAGGATGTTTTTCACATAGTCCTTGCCATGACAATTTCCAGTGTTTCCAGTTCCTTAAAAATGCTAATTTTAGTGCCCACAGGTAACTGAAAGGAGGAAAGTATGAATAATTATTTTTTTATTTTTGTGAAATTTCCTAAGTGTATTTATGTTAAAGTTTGCCTGTTTGTAAAAGGGAAGCCTAAGCAAATTGAAATTAATATTCCCTCCCTTTTTCTCCAGAGGGCCATACTTCCTATTATGCCTCTTGTTTTATAGATGGAACTGATATTATATTACATTATATTGCATTACTTGTGACAATATTATTTCTGGCCTCTGGCCTGATGCTTAATTGTTAGATAAAACCAGCTCTCTCTATATACTGGAATAGATAATAAAAATGATTAAGAGTTAAATATATTATCTCTATCTTCAATGAGATCCAAGACCAGAGGTCGCACCTATTGATTCATAATATAAAATGCCATCCAATGGAATATATAGCTCAGTCTTGACCAATAATTGGAACAAGAATTGTGGTATTCTTGGTGTTCTCTGAGCTTGGTTATGTGCTGATTATGTTACTTAGTTTTGTAATGAAACATCTGCATGAAAACAACCAAACTCAAAAAACAACCAAGCTTCATCAAGAATCTCTTCTATCTGGAGAATATTTTAATGCAATAAGCAACAGATTTCATCTGACAATCTCATTCCAAAATATGTAGACAAAAGGGGATGGATGTAGTTTATAAACTAATGCAGGTTTCCCTGTCTTTTGCCTTCTAAACGAGTTGAGACTTTATGTGGGGATTTTGAGAGTCCTGATGCATATGAAGGTCACAGTTGAGGAAATATACATCTACAAACTGTGCCTGTGTTTGCAATTCTACCTTATTTATTACTACAAACAATAGAACATGACTATGCAACAAATGACATCACCACTGAATGTTGTATTTTGGTAAGATAACTTGGCTGGCTAATTTATAAGGTTAATTTAATGTTCCAATTCATTAGAAAATTTCTCTAAACACATATATGTGAAAGGAAACAAAAAGTATCTGTAAATAAACCACCAAGTATGAGAAAAGTTGGAGACAACTGGTAACCATAAGATCGTTGCTTAAAAGCTTACTTATCACAAGCCAAACATGACATATGTCTTCCAGGTCAAATAAGTACAGATAGTATTAAGTATAAGACATGATTCTAAGCCAAGTCATTGACTTTTTCTGAATTGCATATTTTGAAGCAATGCTGACTTCCTGGTTTGGGTGTCCTTTGGTATAACACCCTTTCCTAATCTGGAAGAAGCAAAATATGTACACTGAAAATTCACTTAGGCTGATTCTAGATTCATATTCCTTGCAAACTAGAAACAAACTATCCAATTCTATTGGATTTTGAAGCTATTCCTGACTTGTAATGCTTTGGGCATCTTTTATCTAGATCCTGTATCTCTCAAGCAAGTATTATTTTTCTGACATTATTAAGGAGTGCTGTTTTCTCATAACTTTATATGTTCATAACATGTAAGAGAAATGTATTAAAGTATTAGAAATGGGTATAAAATCATTTCAATATTTGGAACACTTATGAAAGTGGGAATCTCTTAATGAAGAGTTGCAAAGAACAAAAGTTCATTGACACACAGCAAGCAGAAGCATTATATGCATGGTTTCACAGTATTTCTGTAAATTCCATAAACGTCTGTAAATTCAGCCGTTGAATACCACAATTATACAAACTTTTGCTCTGTGATACTTATTATTTTTTGTACAGGACAGTTTTTAATGCTAAGCACAATTTTGGGTCCTAATGGCATTTGAAAAGTCAAAATGGGCTCCATAGTTCATTAATATAATTCCTGTTGGGTTGCACCACAGAATGGACATGCAATATTGGGAAACCTTGTTGCAGATTTCATTTTGCTGGAAGTACAATTTGGGTATGTATGAAATGAAACATTTGCTTACCATAGGTCCAGGGCCCATATCAGCTGATTTGGACATATCATATTGAGCAGCAAAGTTCTGTAAATGAGCAAGAACAGATATCAACATGACTAAGTAGAGCTATTTTGGGAACACTGAACTGGCATTATTAGTACCTCAAGTCCTTTAAACTAATTTTAATTTATATTAAATGTAATTACATGGGAAAAGGGATGACAACTTCATCCTACTAAATGGTATTATTAAGTTTCTGATTATGGTGAGCATCATAATAAATATTCAATACTACTTTCTGGGATTTTTGAAAATGCAGCATATCAAATGTCTCTTAAATGGGTAAAGTGAAGGAAGATGGAAGAATGAAAATGGAGAACAGTATATTAAATAGTTGCTCTTTAAATAGTTCTAAGTTACCTGAAGCAAATATACATGTGAAAACATACATTGTATAATTCCTGCTTTTAAAATAATGGGTCTTTTGTGACTTCTTTGGTATTATATAAATATTTATCCTTAGACACTAAATGCATCATCAGTAACATAAAAAGTTGGAAGACTTACTTCACCAAGACCAGGAGGACCAGGGGGCCCTGGGGGCCCTTGTGGACCATCTTCACCATCTCTGCCTGGTGGACCTGGTGGACCCTACGGGGGTGGAAATTATAATAATCAGTAACAAAGCAAAACTGGAAAAAAAAACTATGAGAGACTTCATAGACTTCATGCTACATTGCTTAGCACAAAATGTCTGTCCCTTAGCTTTGTAATTTTTATAAGTTACAAATATCCAAACTGTTATATTATGTTTCAAGGAAACTGGAAGATTAGGGATGCCATCCCAGACATGACTACCTATCTAGCAGTAAGTCATACTAACTGATATTGCCTCCCAAGTAAATGGGTGTAACTGTTCGACTGAGGTTTTAATACATGGACAATTTTATGTGAGTATTTGATATGACTTAAAGCTATATATAGATGGGTGTCTTGAACTTAGGATGGCTTATGGTAGACTTATAAGAAAAAGAAATATTCCCACTATCTTGGGAAAGTTTTGACATCGATATTTTCCACTTAGGTTTGTTTCATACTTCCCACAATTCTCAGGCAACAGGGCAAAAAGCAAATGCTCTAGGAATTTGAAATTGTGTTTGAAATTGAGCTCATTTGATGGTTATTGCTTTAGAAACTGGAATAATTATGAAGATGACACCTGAACATCTCACGTTAAACATTCTAATAATGTTTAATTATCATGATGTAAGTAAATGAATCAGCTCTATATATTCTTTTGACCCAGCAATTTATGTGCATTCATTCCTAAGTCTCACTTAAGAAAGAGGAAGATAATTTACCACTTAGATATTTGAACAAATTAGCCTGCTCCCACAAAACCATAGATATTTCATCTATCACAGCAGGAAAGATAGTAAGGTGGCCTTTGACTTAGGACTCACAAACGATTCCAAAATTTCTATTACTAACTCATAGTTGTTGTTAATTTTGCCCCATTTTATGATGTTTCTTGCTGCAGTTGTTAAGAGAATAACTGTAGTTGTTAAGTTAGTAACATGGTTGTTAAGTGAATCTGGCTTTGCCATTGACTTTGCTTGTCAGAAGGTCACAAAAGGTGATCACATGACCCTGGGACACTGCCCCCATCACGAGTCAGTTGCCAACCATCTGAATTTTGAGCATGTGACCATGGGAAGCCACAATGGTCGTAAGGGTGAAAAATAGTCATAAGTCACTTTTTTCAATGCCATTGTAAGCTTGAAGGAAAACAATAGGCAAACTGTTGTAAGTTGAAGACTACTTGTATAAACTGTATTTGTCACTGATAGAGCTCATAGCTAATAAAAGTGTGTGTGTGTGTGTGTGTGTGTGTGTGTGTGTGTGTGTGTGTGTGTATATATATATATGTTAATTGTTTATTCTGCTGGTATTTTAAAAATTCAGGGAGGCCAATATAGATCTATTTCGAACTATTTAGCTCTCGTCAGTTGGTCATACCCTTATGGGATTTGATATATATATATGCAGGTCTAGGTCTATTCGGGTCTTTTCCTATGTAAATTTCAGAATCTCTTTGCAATGTTTCGGCGAGATCCCACTCGCCATCTTCAGGCTGGTGCCTTCAAGAAGAAGAAGCAAGAAACTTCTTGCCCTGGCCTGAAGCAGAAGGCACCAGCCTGAAGATGGCGAGTGGGATCTTGCCGAAACATTGCAAAGAGTTTCTGAAACTTACATGGGAAAAGACCCTAATAGACCTAGACCTGCATACCTACACCCGTGAAAATCTACGAAAACACACACACACACACACACACGCACGCACACACACGCGCACACACACACACACACACACACACACACACACACACATATATTAGTTAATTAGTTAATTACCTGATTAACATTGCTCACTTGTTAGTTTAACAAAAAACTTAAATTTAATTAAATATTGAATTAACTTTCATGATGTTAAACTATGTCTGTTTACCACAATAAATGGAGATTATATCTTACCACACTGAAAATTTGTCTAATTAATAATTACAGCATTATTTACTAATAAATGTGTACACTGATATGGAGCTTAAAATGTCATATGATAGAACTTAATAGACTTTTGTATATCTATGAACAATGCCCAACTTTTATTCTGAAAGGAGAGGCTGGATGTATACAAAAAGTCTCTTAAACTAACCATGACTTAAGGTATAACTTAACAAATATCATTATATTATCTGATAAATTAAAAATGATTTCCAACATAATACTATGCTGTTTTCAGATCCTTAGTAATTTATGCGGCAGCTTTACAGTATCTACACTGAATGGGGTGGGGCTGATTTGAAAGACTTTTCAGACAGTTAGTTTTAACACTGAGATAACTTCCAGGTCAGACAGAATAATGATGTCTGGAACATTTGGGAAATATGTATACTTTACAACTACCCTACAGTTAGGGTTAGGGTTAGGAACTGTGAATTATGAATTCCTAATTAGGAATTATGGGAGCTGCACTCTTAATACACATGAAAGATACTGGATTGAGGGTAGTTGGTCTAGAAAGCCTAGACATATTATGGTACTTTCTTATGTTGTATCATAGTCGTGTTTAATATTGCATGTAGCAAATAATGCACCTATATGATGTTGGATATATACCAGTATCATATTATAGTAGAAAGCCATGCACAACACATACACACTTACAGAGTTATAGGTTAAAATATGTGTGATTTAATGTGTAACGAACAGCTATTCTCTTGATCTGTGGTTTTACAATATGAGGTTGTATTCTGTACATCAATCACTGGTGGCTATGGGAAAACAACATCAGAAGGTATCATGTGTAGGGGAACTGGCATAAGAAGTATATCAGAGAGATGAGCTACAATCTAGTTTAGGAAGCAAAATTACATTGTAGTTGTATAGTATCTACAAATTATTATGGTATCTACTGTATGTTAATGATACTGCAGTTACGTTAAAATCTCAATCTCAAGGAAAAAGGCAAGTGTTTAAAAACTGAATTAATTGTGAACCATAATTGATAATATTAGCATATATTATTGACAGTGACTAGCAGAAGCTGCTGTCAAATGTTTTATATATGACTTTTTTCTGTCATAATGGGGATGCCATTAATTAACTCGGATCATATCCATCTTCTGTTTATAATGCATTTTGAACTAAGGAACTTTATGAGTGTTCGCTAAAGAAAAGTGACACTTTGTCACTATAACATGTGAATTCTGTAGTAATAGTTTCTTTTGTATTTTGTTCACTTGGAACACCCTATGAACCTCCATTAATTAATTAAATTACAACAAGCAGAAACCTTCCCCATAGGTAAAAATAATCTGCAAGTGCAGTTTGGTAAAAATTCTTTGAAAAATCCTGATATTGATGTAGGATTTATGAGGAATAAAGTTGTGTCATTGACTTTTCAAACTATAAAAATAAAACATCTGCTGTCCCAATTTTGACATTAAATTGAACATTTCCCTCAGATCTTTATGTGCTTCCCTAAATTATACTTGCTTTCCCAAATAAATTCATCCATTCTACATAGAACAACTGTATTTAAGTGACTTATATAAGGAAACATACAGCCATACAAATATATCTGTGTAATAAGAGTTAATGGGAAGGGCTTCACTGCAGCACATAAACAACAGGTGGCTAAAACAGATGTTTTAGGTAGACTAAAATCCTTATTTTAAAAATCCTCAGGGAACGAGACAAGTCTCATTTAGATAGCATTGATCCAATTCTGTGATTTCAAACTGTGTGCACATACACACATACATAATTAAGACTCAGTTTTGGAAAACCATGAATCAGATGTAGTGTTAATACTGCCATTCTAGGGATTTTCATAGGGCAGATGATTATGCTTTTTCATATTTGAATTGAAATGATTCAGATGTTATACAGTCAAAGGAATACAATCTTTACCCTTTCTCCTCGTGGCCCTCTATCTCCTCTTGGACCCTGTAAAAACATAAATGAAGTATCTTAATTAGAAATAAATCTTCAAATAATTATTTACAGAATAATAGAGCATTAATAATAACTATCAGATATTAAATATGTAATAGATTAAAAAATTACTCTCTTAGTATTACTAAAGATAGTTTTCAATCTATCACCAGAAGATTTAATTCAAGAATCAGGTTAATGAACTAATAGATTACTTATAAATTTTTGTAAAAAAGGAAAGGAGTTGTATAATACATATGAGTAAAATTCTACTTTTTTTTTACTAGGAAGTACCAATCATTAGACATCTGGTGTTCTTTTATTGCATGTTTAGTCATCAAAGCAGTTGAATATATTCCTTAGAAACATTTTAAAATAATTAAATTGGTACTTTATATGATTAATAATACCATTAAATTATATGTTATATATCTAATTCCAGCCATGGCCCACCTATTATTGGACATTAATACATCAGAAATCCCACTCTTCACGCTGGAGCATAGTTTCAATGAAGAGTGTCTTTATTAACAATTGTTTGAGAGAAACTACATGAGACTAAATATGAATCTCAAGGGTAGCCTAACAAAATAACAGGGTTGGTAGTGACCTTGAAGGTCATCTAATCCAACCCTCTGCAGGAGCAGGAAACCCTATACCATTTCAGACAAATAGCTGTCTAGTCTTTTCTTGAAATACTCCAGTGCTGATGCACCCACAACTTCTGAAAGCAAACCATTTCAAGCATACCCATTTAAATATACTCATTCAAAATTAAACATATTTACTTCCAAATTCTGATTCTATGTTTGTATTGACTTTAAATTGCTTTCAGTCTAATTTTGTACTTTAAAAAGACTTATTTGTACCAATTCTACTTTTCTGCATCAGTTGCCCTTTAATCTAATCTATAATTCTTATATAAGAAGTTCCTAAAACTGCTTACCCTCTGTACTTCCGTTGCCTAGAATGAAATAAAAATGAGTTTAAGGAAAGTATTAAATTATTAGTGTTCCATTCTAGATGCTAGAATTAATCATTATTATATACAAAGAAGCCTAAAAAATTTCAGATTTGGAAAGATAGAAAAGTTAAGTTAGTGTTACAAAAGTTAGGTGTTATTAAAAATCATACCTGAATTCATTCATGCTTTACAATCCTAGACCAGAACCTAGCAAAGAATATCAGAAACTGCTATGCATGCAATGTGACTCTTGCATTCACCTATGAAGGTACTTTTTTTTATTATAAGGACAGCCCACTAGGAAATTAGGGGTGGGTATATTTGGGGCAATATGCATGAAACCTAGTAATTAGCTTACCCATGCACGTTTTGAAAACAGTAGTTAGTAAATGGCCATGCCCCCACTCCCAAAAAAGATTGTCTGGTGTTTTTAATGTTATGCTCTATTGTATTTTAAAATAATTTATACTGACCTCATTTACATCTGGAAAAAAAATAACAAGAAAAAAAAGATAATATTAATTTGTAAATTGTTTTGCATTTGAAGTGGTGCATTTTACACTGTTGTATGCTTGATTGTAGGAAATATAAATATATCATGTTTTAAACTTTTTTTAGAAAAAGTTTATTTAGAATTGATTTTTTGAAGTTCATTGGTAACCCAGGATTTTGATTCAATTAATATTTTTAATTAAATGTAATATAACACCAAAAACCATGTTTGAAATTCCATATAATTTTCTTATACTATAACATTTGAACATATATAAACCCTATTACTAAAAAAAAAAACTCTAAAGAGCTTGAGGTAGAAAGGAAAGATGCATCTAAATATATGGAAATCCTATCGGAAAACCAATATTTTTTGGTCATTCAGAATTTGATTGCATGAACTTTTTTTTCTAGGTGCTGGAATCATATTGATAAATCCATTAACTAATATTTATGAAATAACTCAAACTTAAGATATTTATCTTTATTTGCATAGCATTGAACTAATTTTGTTAAACATGGAAAACTCCTTTTCTGTTCACAGTATTATTTCACACTCTTTCAGATATGAAAACAAATTAATGATGATTGCAGAATAGTAAATTATTTTCTTTTTAAATACTCTTTTTAAAATTGGGAAACAACTTCACACCACATCTTCCAGTATATGAAGGCCAGGATTCCTACAGCCAATTGGTTTTGACTTTAGTCCAAATTACCTTTCCAGATGTAGATTGTGATGTGGCATCAAGGAGATGCCAGTGTTTTCAAAAACAAAGTCCATCTAAGTTTGCACAAGACTTCTAAGTATATCCCATATTGTTGACACTCCATTATTAT
>JANHFJ010006039.1:6311-16594 GCA_032468195.1 Cerberus rynchops
GAGCCAGCTGGCTCAGGAATTCTGGGAGTTGAAGTCCATGAGTCATGAAAGAGCCAAGGTTGCCCACCCCTGCTATACATGAATCCTGCTTGAAAATTTCACCATCTTTGCAAAGATTATTTAACCTCAATCTGCTTTTCTGTAACTTAAAATAATGTTCTCTGTCTTAAACCTGGGAAGATTAGAAAGACTGTTATTGTTATATTTTATATATGACCATTTTCTGGTACTTGAAAACTCATACTGAATTTTCCTAGATATCAACTTTCTCTTCTTAAGACTAAAAGATCTTGGGAAATACGAATGTTTTCTGGGGAATAGGGTAATGCCCCTTACTTTAAAAGGCAGAGTGTTGCAGACTTTTCTGAAGAAGCTCTCCCTGGAACCAGCTGTTTCTTATAATTTTCCTTCAATTCCCAAACTTTCTTCTTTTGCAAATAATTGAGAAGGTAGTGGTGAACCAGCTATGGAAGATCCTGGATAAAATTAATTATCTCGAGACCTTTCAATGCCAATTCGAATCTGTGTTATGAGTAGAAATGGCATTGATCAATCTAGTTGATGACTTGTATCAGAACCAAGATGAACATGTGTCACTTTTGATAGACTTGTGCTATCAATGACAATGACGTCTTTCTAAACTAACGTTTGGGAATTTGGACATGCTTTATGACATTTGGACTGTTTTAGACTGCAGTAATATGTAATCAGTGTTTGAACTGCTGAAAACTCAAATGTAGGGTGTCCCAGGACTCAATAAAGCCCCCATATTATTCACAATCTTGATGAAACTTCTGATAAAATGTAATTTGATGGTTCAAGGTGTTCAAATTTGGGGATGTCGTGTCTAAAGTTTTAAAGTGGAGATCCCTGACTCCAGTCCTATGTTGAAAGCAAAAAAATTAAACAGGAATTCACGTTATAGGAAAATGAAAAAAATCTTTACACATCTAATTTTTGTCTGACTGTAGTACTGACCCTTGGGAATAATGCCTAACAGACACACATTATAATTAACTCCCATCTGCAATAAGGACATATACAATATTAATGTAGGCATAATTGTTTATAAAAATAACTACTAAAGTGACTACTGTGTCCTTCCTTGCTGAAATAATAATAAATAATAGTAACAATAATATTATATATCCCAAGCATCAATTCATAAAGTTTTTTTCCCCACATATGCACATGATTACAATCCTACTAATAGTTATTATCAAAGGAGATTACAACATGTAATATAAGAAAATGTAAGGAAAAATATCTGGATAAGGAAAAAAAAATAAGTCCCATCTAAGTTCAGAGATTAAGAACGTGGAATACAGAAAATCCACTACATTAGTCAATTATTTATAATTTTTTTTAATATCTGAAACTATAGGTAAATCCAAGAATTAGCCATTAAATGAAATATGTATATGTGTATAAAATTACTATAAATAGAGACTGTCTGCATTAATTTTCATTTCCCAATTATCTTTTTTTATACACTTAGAAAACAATAGGTTGGAACTTTAATAGCTTATAGCTGATTAATAGCTGATTAATAGACTATAAAAATAACCTACTCTCACTACCTTTTCATTTGAAGCTTCCATGTATGAGCTCTGAAAAAATAAAGCTGTTCTTTGCACTCATAGCAACCCTTGGATATAGCACAGGTTAAGCCCATGTCTTGCATCAGCTTTACAGTTAAGCAAGAATTTGAAGCTTGAGCACTGCCAAATAAAAAGATATTACATTTAGAGTAACACATACAATCTATAAGTTGCAATTAACTTACTCTTGTCTCCAGTATCTTCTATCTATAAGAACATTCCTAGCCATTCTAAATCATAGCAGGTTTCTCTAGAACAAGGGTGCACTGTCTAGGATCTCTTAATTATATACAGTTCCCATATATATATATACTTTTGTAGAAGCTGAAAAGCTGAAACAAAAGTTATCACCAAACTGTATTTTCTTTCTGTCCGTAGAATTCATTTTTAGAATTCTATGGGCAGAAAATTTAGAATTCATTTTAAATCATCTCAACCATAGTTAATTTTATCATAATCCAAAAATTGTTTATTTTTTTTTGGGGGGGGGGGGCTGCCTCTCTTGATTTGTTAGAGGGCAGTCTAACAAATGGACAAACACTTATGCCACAATAGATAAATGCTTGGAATTGCCAATGAAGATTCTGTATAAACATCCCAGTTGCAATTCTTATAGTAGGTGTTAGCCTATCTCATTGTATGCTAGAAATAATCAGTGCTGGCCTTAACAAAAAAGGAATCTGTGTATTTTAAACCCTCTCTATCCGTTCCCCTTTTCTTCTACTACTTCTAGCCATATACAGACTTAAGTTAAGTCAAGTAAAACCTAATAGACATATTCATATAACATACTAAGCTTCAATGTTATTAACCTTATTCTGGTGTTCTGAAGGCTCACTTAAATAAGTTCAATATATTGTGCCAATCCTAAAAATGAGTTACTTCAGTTTAAGTGTGTGTCATGGTAGAGCAATCAATGACTTTGAACATTTAGGCAAGTTGAATGTACAGCTGCAACAATCCACCTTAAGGTTTTTAATTGTTTGGGTTATTTTTAAGAAAAAAACTAAAATGTTTTGTTCTCACAACAAACTTAAAAGCACTGAAAATGGGGAGGTACATGTTGAATAGGTAGCTTTACTTAGTATATATCATACATATGCAAAGAAGTGCCTTAGGACTTGTGTGAGTATGTTTACAATTCTTCTTTTTTGTTGATTAAAGAAGCCAAACTTTTTTTCAGGGTCCTATGTGGACCTGAAAAAGTAAAATAAAAAAATAAAAAAATAAAGAATGCTTCTTTATTTAAAAGACATATACTATCTAATTTTGAGCCTTACCCAAAAGTCTGAAAAAACAAAACACAGCATTTTAATGAACAGCAGATTAATGCTGTGCTTTTACCAGGTCCAAACCATTTCTGAATAATTTGAATAGCATGTGTAGTTCTAGTAAAGAAGTTTATCTAATGAAGCATACCCTATAAACTGCAAAAATAACCCTCTGAATTCTGGGCTGACATAGTGATTGTCCTTAAAAATATTCAAGTAAATTAAATACATGATCAGAATATATTAGTTGTATGTCTTAGCCTGGTTTTCACCAACCTAGCATCTCCCAATGTGTTTCAATAATACATCATGAAGTCTAGTCCAGGAAACAAAATAATTCTGAAGGATAAACCAACATGACAAGAAAATAAATTTATCCTTCATTTGTTCTGCCAGCAGAAGAGGACCCGTAAATGTTTGCTTTCAAGGTAACATCTTACAAAGACAGGATTTCTTCTGCTAATTCTGAGAAGAATTGGATTCAATTTTGTTCCACCTACCTGTGCTAAGAATTTCCTTTCAAATTTTGTTTGATTCAGGTGAATGTAAATTAAATGACCTGAGTCAGTGAATCTCATTTGCAGTTTTTCAAATAGAAATGGAAATAACATCTTTTAAGTTAAGTTTCACTGTTAATCATGAAAAATATTTGCATAGGTGCCATTAGCAATAGCAACAGCACTTATATTTATATACCGCTTCATGGTATTTTACAGCCCTTTCTAAGTGGTTTACAGAGTCAACAACAATTGCCCCCCAACAATCTGGGTCCTCAATTTACCGACCTTGGAAGGATGGAAGGCTGAGTCAACCTTGAGCTGGTGAGACTCAAACTGCCAATCATTCTAACCACTGTACTGCCATGGCTCCTACTTATTTTTGCATGATAATTCCCATTGAATAGAAATTATCCACAAATCTGGGAACCTCACATCCCTATACAAGTTTACAAAGAAACTCTTTATGATAGGTTTCTTTGAATCATAGTTGACTGAAGTCTAACACTGAAGTTGAACAAGTACTGGCAGCAAGTCCCAAGGATAACAGAGCAAGATTTTTCAAAAGTAAAAATATTTCACATTCAGCTTAAAATGATAGTTAGCCTACTGTTTTAATGTAATACACTATTTTTTTTTAAAGAAAGTAGTTTAGGCCACTGAGGTGAGAAAAAATCAAGTTAGATCTTCTACTTACTAGAATTTTTTTTTCTCAATAAAACATGTAACATAAAACCAGAGAAAATTACTCAAACAGTAATTTGTCAGTTACCAAGAACAACAAAAAAGCTTTGGTCACCACACAGAAAGTTGAACATCAACAAAATTTTGCTGCTTTAAAGAGCATCCAAGGTTGTAACACTTATTCAATTGTTGCACATCAGTTGTGGAACTGACTGCAATATGAACTTAATCTTGTACACCTGATTATTTGCCTACTACAGCAAATGGCTCTTGTTCATCTGCAGTTTGTATAACATTATAGCAAAATCATTGAATTGTCACAATGTGCAGCTAATCATTCTCATAGGGAACATTATATTCTGGAACAGAAAGGAGAAGCAGAATGAATGTGAATATTATTACATACATTGTGACTTTCTATAAAACTCAGAACTCCAGCTCGTTTGCTACGATAAATCTTATTTTTAATAATCACACAGTGACTTGGAATGCCCTCAACTGACTGGAAAAGAGATCACTAATTTTAATCATATCCCCTAAACAGTACTGGAAAAAAAATACCAAATAAAATATCTGAAAGCCACATGTCCTTTTCCTACTCACTGTGAGCAAAGTCAGGGGGAAAAAATGCACAAACACAGATGTACACTTTTCTCATCAACATAGTCATGCCCAACTATCAAGTCTTTTTTTTCTCAGAATTCTATTTTATCTATTGATACTGTATTGGCCAAGACATGACTTTCATCCCATATTCAAAATATAATTTACTTTTTTGTGTATGCATGAAAATATTGGTTTTTATTGTAAATAGAAAAAAATGCAATCATCATTATCGTCCTCTGCAAAATATATTAAATTTGATACCAATGCAGCCTAGACAATAAATAACCAACTAGCAAACTGTAGAAGCTGGGAATCAAAGCACACTTTGAAAGTAGCAGGATGGACAAGCTTGCATTCAGAATAGGCCCAGAAATCCCCTAAGGATGATGCTGATGAAGATAAAGAACAGGGTATTTTATCTGCCCCTTCATTCCACGTCCCATGTCTTACTAAATAGGCAACTGAAGCTTCCTTCCGCACTGGGTAAGTCCAGTAGGGCTACACTCTCATCATTTGTGAAAAAACAGTATGCTGCTTTTAAAGGCAAATTCTAGACTACTGCAGCACCAAGTTCTCTTAACAGCATTTCCTTCTCCTGCTTCACTTTGTTTAAAAGTAGAGCCAGCCCTATAAGCCACTTAATCATCTATAGCCGTGATGGCGAACCTATGGCACAGGTGCCATAGGTGGCACACAGAGCCATCTTGCTGGGCACACAAGCTGTCGGCCAACTTACCTCTAGCTGAGCATGCATATGCAATTGCGCATGCATGCATATGTGATTGTGCATGCATGCACAATTGCAGAGACCCAGCTGGTCTTTGGGCCTCCGCTGTGCATGTGCATGATTGCAGCAGGAAAACCAGCTGGTCTTCAGAGCTCTCCTCATGCACACACAATTGTTCATGTGTGCATGAGTGCCTGCACGTAGTGTGCGTACATTGCAGAGGCAAAAGCTGCATACATGCACAGATGGTGCAGTTGCACGTGCAGCACACGTGGAGGAGCCGCAGGAAATGCGAATGGCTCTTGCAAAGCATGTACTTTTCGGCACTCGGTAAGTAAAAGGTTCGCCACCACTGATCTATAGCATTGACAACCTTTCAGTCAAATCCTCTGTGCTGGGATGTTTTTCTGAACAACTTAAAAACCCCGTAAAGGATTCTTCCATCCCTTTCTACCATCCTTGCTTAGCTATGATGTTGTTCTGTGGTGTCAAAACATCCAACAAAAGCTAGCAATTTATTATGCTTGGCTATATTTCTGAAGGTAATGTACTTTTCTAGCAAATCCATAGGGGTCTTGTTTAGTATTTAGTTTGAACTTCAAATTGCACTGCAGTTAGCAGGCAAATCATTCAGCCGTTTTCATTTGACATCCAACCAGCTGTCACAAGCCATAATATTCCACTACAAAAATGATCCTGAACAGTGGAAATATTAATTCATAATACCTGTTTTACAGCTGCAGAGTAGACATGTTAATACTTAGGAGGAAAAGGTTTTGTTCAACTTTAATTGCTCACATGCAGAGTATCCACACCTACTGAAAAATACCATTTATTTAGCAGATTAACTACTAAACCAAGCTTTGACTTTTCAACACTGAGCAGATCTATGAGAAAATCTTCTATCATGGAAAAAAAAAACCTGTGTCATCTCTTTCAGCTGTCAACTCATTGAAAATCTCAGGATTTGATAAGTACTTTAAATTCCTATTGAAAGTGTTTTTTTGTAGGTATATATACACATGCTTAATCCATTAATAACTATTCATCCCCTTATAGCAATAGCACTTACTTACTAACTTACACCACTTCATGGTGCTTTACAGCCCTTTCTAAGCAGTTTACAGAATCAGCATATTTCCCCCAACAATCTGGGTCCTCATTTTACCAACCTCAGAAGGATGGAAAGCTGAGTCAACCTTGAGCCTGGTGAGATTCAAACTGCCAAGTTGCAGGCAGCCGGCAGTCAGCAGAAGTAGCATGCAGTACTGCATTCTAGCCACTGCAGCTCTTATGTATATAAGCATGTATATATTTCATAATAAAATATTTAGTTTCATATATGAAAATCCATGCATGAATCATATTATTTTTTTGGTCTCAGAAATTAAATCTGTCCGTCAGCTTCCCTGCCTCTGTCCCCCATCCCCCAGAAGAACTGAAATCTAGCAAAACCACCTAATACAAGAACACACGGTTCACATATAAAATATCAGGTATAGGCACTAATCCATCTTGGTGACTCAAAAAAAAAAAAAAAACCAAACCCAGGAAAAAAAAACTCCCATCCAAGAGAAAGTAGGCCTTTATCTTTGCAGGTACTACCATTATAACCATCTCAACACTTCTTGGCATTTTATTTTCCATCCTTGCCCTTCAAATATTCCATCCTTAAATGAGATAAGTCTAGGTTGTCTCTTGCCTTTTGTGATTTTAATAGCTGTACGACTGACAAGGATGCACATATGCCAGGGTTGCTAGGCAGCTGACATTTCTCTCCAACCCCCATGTATTCAACAGACACCACCTCCTCCTTCTGCTCACTGGTGAAGATTATCACATATCCCTAAGAGGTCGGAATGGAAAACATCTTTCAGGAAACTATAATATGGTATTTAGTATAAGCAATGACAGTGGCAACCAATTGCTTGATGAGCACCCTTAAAAATGAAAGCATTCTAGACAAAAGCCTTCGCTGAAGCATATTTTCATAACACTTCCCTCCTACGAATATAATGTAATTTCTTTTTCACAATTATTTCAATTAATATTATTGCTACTGCTATCTAACAAAACTGCTAATGGTGATAAACCATCTCCACTAATTACCCATCACTCAGATTAATGAATGAAAACAGTCACTGATGTGATGACCTACTTCAGAGAAATGAACAGCTATAGTTCTGCCCATTAGTCACTCAATCCAGTAATATTACCTCAATTAACAGTTATATTATATAGAGCAGCATTATAGCTGTGTCTTCAGACCCTTTGGATATGACAAGACTTTAGTGGATATTTAATAAGCTAGAGAATTATTTATGCAAGGAAACAAACAAAATCCAGACTTTATGGTCTTCTATTTTTCAAAAGCATTCCATTTTCTATATTTAAGCTTAGATGCCTTTGTGATTGACAATTATAAACAAAACAATTATGTATAACCATTTATCTCTACTAGATGATTGTGATGTGATATTTCAAGACACGAGCAATTCTTCGCATTTTGAAGATTTTATAAAATCAGACCTTATCCATGCATACAGAAAAAAAACTATTAATACCAAAGGTATTAATTAATAACTGCCTTTACAAAGTATTTTGGGTGAGCTGGGTAACTATCAAAATTGACTACAATTTTAACTATTTTAATTATAAAATAAATGTATATTTATGCTTTCTGATAATTTAAAAAAGTCTTGCTGACAGGAGAAACAAATGAGTTTGATGCAGTGATAATGCTGTAAACCCAAAACTGCAATGACACCTCTATGCTAAAAAAAAGTGCACTTGAAATTTTCTAATTTCAGAAACTCTACATTGAAATGATGAGAAGCAAATGCTTTAGGAACTCAGATGTATTGGATTCACATATCACCAAGATAAAAAGCTTTTTGTAGCTCTCCAACTTAACACAACTATTATAACAATTATGCCGAATCTTGATATACTTGATATACTTTTGCACTACGTTCATATCCAAAGTTATCCGGCATGGATCTATCTGTGAATGCTATTCCTCTCGATCTAACTTCCTGTTACTGGATTTTGAACAGTATTCTAATGTAACTTTCCAAGATTCTTTCTTCCTATGTGGAATAGAGCTGTTGTTTCTGTTATGAAATAAAGTAATAATTGTCACCATGAAGTGTAGGGGGAACTGTATCCACTTTACACATGAAAACTCCCAGTAGTAAAAATAAGACTTATGGGAAGATGCCAATGACTCAGTCCAGTTAAGACCATAGGTCTGAGTAAGTTCTAGAAAGCTGCTGCAACTCTGAGTAGATAGACCAGTAGGATAAATATTCCTGGACCTAAAGCATACTTAACCAAAACCACAGTCAACTAAATTACACATTTTATGACTTGATCTTTGTACACAAGTTTGCTTTGATTCAATATGCCCATGATTAATATAGCACAAAGCTATCACAAAGCAAAAACTGGGCTTTTGTATACTGCCTTGTTAATTGTAAATCATGGATCAATTATTACAAATAAGATTCAATAAATAAATACAGCATTGTACTGTTCTCAATCCCACTGAGCCTAAATTTAATTTCTATTATTCTTAAATGGGATACATTTCATATGATCCCCAGTTAGGTGAATATAAAGACAAAATCAAAGAGTAAAATCTTCAAGATAATTCAGCTGGCTTAATTCCCAGAGCTTTGATTTTTACCTGGCTTTAGAACAGGGGATAAGTTGAGTTTCCTATTCAGTTTATTTTAGTGTTATCTTTAAAGGAACACATCCCGAGTGATTAGCAACCATTTGAAGGAGGTATTTTACACCCAAGATTGCAATTTATGCACTGATTCCTTAACCAAATTAGAACAAACAAATCATGGATCAGGAGTGTGAGAGGCAGATTAAGATTCCCCATCCCACCCCATTTTACAGTAGACACTTTAAATTCCCTGGATAACATTTTAGTAAGACAAATAAATTGATTTTATGACTTATTTTATTTTTTTAAATACATTTCCCCTCTCTTCATGAGTGTGTGTCTGTGTGTCTGTGTGATATAAATATAAAAACCATTGCTTGAAATCATCAGAAACAGGGTACCACCACCATATTGGTACATACTAAAGGAGGTACTTTCCAGAGTTTCCCTTTAGTTTGATTTTTATCTTCATGTAAGGCATTAGTGACGTCTGGTGAATTACATTCAACGTGATGATTTTCTATTAAGGGCAGATTCGGGACTCCAAATGGATAGACTGTGTGCACCATTCAAAAGTAGCCTCTGGTCTCCGGGTGGCATTTCTGGAACTCGGGTGCCATCTACTGGCCATACGGGATGGATAATATTTTTTTCTCCACCAAGGAAATCTTTTCCTTCGGATTTTTTTCAGTGTCAACTCAGTTCTACAAGAAACAAGATACCAGCTAGATACCTTGGAAAGGAAATAAATGAAACAAGCAAACTTTTTTTCCCCCCGTTGCTTTTCACACTAGTCAAAATGGTTTTTGGGGAAAAAAAGGCTCTACGATGCTAATTTGGCAATATAGCAATTCTAAAATAAAAGAGATATTTTTAAAAAAATCCATAGCAAAACCACTTCATTATCTCAGCCCAAACTATGATTTCAGTAAAACAGATAGATGGGAGTTTGTAGGTTAAAGGGAGTTATTAGGCCTAATTTTCTCAACTGTTATAGAAAAATATGATTTGGGAAAGCAACATGCTCACAGTTAAAAAAAAATGCTGAAATTTATGCCTCCCATCCTAAAATATGCAATATATTCAATATATTTAAAAAATTTCAACTTTGAGGGGGGGGTGTTGAAATAAAATCAAATGACTTTTCCTTGCAGCAGAACATAAATAATGGTACCGATAATTTCAAATAATTACTCTACTGCATATTATTATGTAGGAAGA